>CANUEY010423354.1:0-13857 GCA_948099555.1 Croton setiger
TATACTCATTCATATATGACAATATATATAGCCTGTATATACCCTGCAAATACAGCAACATACTCCATATATTTCAAACACATTCAGCATTCAAAAACTAGTTGAAACATCATTCACAAATCATTTATTCACACAACACAAATCACTCCTCTAAAGGCCAGTATGTATAGTCTATATATACTCATTCATATATGACAGTATATATAGCCTGTATATACCCTGCAAATACAGCAACATAGTCCATATATTTCAAACATATTCAGCATTTAAAATCTAGTTGAAATCTCATTCATAAACACATTTTTTGACATAACACAAATCACTTCTCTAAAGGCCAGTATATATAGCCTATATATACTGTCATATATACTCATTCATATATGACAGTATATATAAATCATATATACCCTACAAATACACCAACATACTCCATATATTTCAAACACATTCAGCATTCAAAAACTAGTTGAAACATTATTCACAAACACATTTATTCACACAACACAAATCTCTCCTCTAAAGGCCAATATACATAGCCTATATATACTGTCATATATACTCATTCATATATGACAGTATATATAAAGCATATATACCTTGCAAATACAGCAACATACTCCATATATTTCAAACATATTCAGCATTCAAAAACTAGTTGAAACATTATTCACAAACACATTTATTCACACAACACAAATCACACCTCTAAAGGCCAGTATATATAACCTATATATACTGTCATATATGAATGAGTATATATGACAGTATATATAGCCCAGAAACAGAAAAACATACCTCTGTCGCTATGTTTTTATCTGCTGTCTGATTTACAGTGTTCGTTCTTTGACTTGTAGTAGCATCTGATAGAGGTCTGTAATTGATAAGAAATGAAAGAAAACATAAATTTTTAAGAAATGATAAGAAACGATGGAGGTTTATATACTGTAAAAATTGATAGTTACCTTCTTCCAGATTGCTGTCTTCTGCGTTGTACGAGCTCATCCAGTTTTTGTTTCAGTGTAGCTTCCCTTGCCATTGTTAAAGTTACTGAAGAAAAATAGGAGAATTGAAAAGAAGTGATAGATGAAATTCGGCAGTATTGTTTTAGGGTTTTAAGCAAAATGTGAACGAAAAAATTGAAAGATTTTGGTAATGGAAAAGCTGAAGATATGGAGGTTTCGCCGGAAGAAATTGAAGGATTTGTGATGGTTGGAATTGTGAAAAAAGAGTTTGAGGAGAATCATGAATGAATCTATTACTGTGAAGACGGAACGTTTGGGCATTTTAGGAATATTTGTAAATTATGTGCTATTTTTTAATTTTTGTAAATGTATGCTATTTGGTTAATTTCTACCCTAAATTTGTGCTATTTGTTTAAAGCTCCCGATAAAAAATTGGGGGACAAATAGTGAATTAATTTTAAAAATTAATTCACTTTTGCATAATTTAAATTGTAATCTTTTATCATATTCGTTGTCTTATATTTTATAGATTCAATTATATGTATCAGTTGATTGCAAATGTAAAAAACATAAAAAATATATGTATTTTATCGAAAGTGTATATAAATAAGATAAATTTCACATAATTTATATACATAATGTAAATTTTTCTTTCTGAAATATCCGCACACAGTGCCTAAACACATTTCTGACATGTGCTTTAACCAAGAATTAGTTTATTCTACTGCTTGTCCATGTATCAAATGATGCAGCTGTACCTGTACGCACCGTTTCTAGTTGCAATTTTCAACCCTTGCATTTTCTTATAAAAAATTATCAATAATTCTTTTGGGGTCAAGAAGTGGGTTTCTGAAAGTCAAAATTGGAGTGCTGGGTAAAGGCAACTGTTTTGCTAGGAAGAGTGCTTCTAGAAAGGAACAAATTTCTTCTGCTACTCCAATTGATTCAACTATTGATGCAATTTTACAGACAATAAATCTCTGAATGCACAGTGATTACTTGTTGGAATAAAATCAGACTTCAAAGCTTAATACAATAACTTCCACGATTTCAGATTTTGAAGACCACTTATTTTTTTATTGCAAGTGAATAATAAATAAAGGATTACAAGCTTGTACCGACAATATAAACATGACTAATAAGAACTGAGGTTCAAAATTCCAAATGTTCAAGGTAAAATTGAAGTTTCAGAACCCTGTTCAATGATCAAAGGTTCAGAATTCATAATTATACATATAGAGGACAGAGCACCCAAGTTTCATGAGATCAGCAGTTCATTTCTACGTTTTTTTTTTTTAAAAAAAAAAAAAAACAAACAAACAAGGCCCTAATTATGTTAGAGCTCTGTTTTGCTTTTTGCTCCTCTACGTCGACATAGACACTTTCCATGCCTAAAGGCTAAATCACCAAAGCACACCCTAACCATATATCGAGATCTGCTTCTCACAACTCATGTCAATTTCTCAAACTCTCATTCAAACTCAGACACTCGCCCTTTCTCTTCAATCCATGGCATCTGGCCAATGAAGGACTCTCAACTCATTTTCTATCTCAACTGCCACAAAGCATAATCTACATCTTTATATGCATAAAAGTACGTTCATAATTAGGGCCTCTTTTCTTACTCCATCTTCACAAGCAGCAGTACCCTCTATCTGTTGGGTTCAATTCTACTTACATCTTAGCCTCTCGTTCCATATTCTCACTTTTTTTCTATTTCAGTTTCTCAGTTTATTTTCAACTGATAACTTGCATCTCTCTCATGTCTTTTTAAATTTAATTGACAGTTGGACTGGTTTTTTAAAAAAAAAAAAAAATAGACAGTTTAAAAACAGAGGCCAACGCCTAGGCGACCAGAGCGAGTGCCTTACGGAATGCCGCGAAGCGCTCAGCAAAAAGGCCCAACCCCTCACCTGGCCTGGCCTCAACGCCTGGGCGACTGAGACAAGCGCCGTTAACAACCATTTATACTACTTTAATTGGTCATGTAGATAACACCTCTTAGTGAGAATTTTAGAACATGTCAGGACATCTTTAACCACATTTAATAATAACAGTAAGGGAACTCCAATGGCCAATAGTGTACAGCTACATGATGATGCATTTTTCCACCCAAGCCCAATGACAGACAGCCATAATTAAACACAAGGAACTTATAGCAGAAATCCCAAAGCAAAAAAGCACCAAAAATTACCCAGAAATGCATCAAAGTGATCTTAGGTTTCTTTACTACTAAAATGTTTAAACTAACCAGGAAAATTTTAATTCAAGTAGCGACTCACTCACATTTGATCATCGGAAAAATTAACAGCGAGATCCCAATAGTGGGCAACACCAGCATCAGCAAACACTTTCCGGGCTGCAGCTTCAGTGACACATTCATGGACAAAAAACTTATTGAAACTCGACTTGGCAACACTGCCTTGCCACACCAATACGCATTTGTTCACAGGCTTCTCTATGTTGTCATCTTCATCTTCATTTTCTTCCTCCCCTCCTACAGCCTCAGCCCAATTAATCCGCCTAAGCATCAACTTTCCATACCTCTTAATGGATTTGGTTCCTCCTTCGACAACCACGACGTTAATTCCTTCACAAATGACAGCACAGCCAGTCAAACGGTTCTCTTGAGCATTAACATCAACTTTAAATCGGGTCTTTTTGTGTGAAAGATCATTGATTCTGTATACTGAAACAATGGTTTCCAAACTATTTGGATCATCGAAAAGCTTTCTCTCCTTCTTCTCACGACGCTCAGCAGGAGTGAGTTTTCGCGCGATGTTCCTGTCAACATGAGCTTGTTCACGCTCAGCAATTGCACTACGGATTTCCTTCTCCAGCCTTGTGGGATCTTGTGTAGCTTCAGAACCCAAAACCTTCATTAAATTACTCATTTTTACTTTGGGCTTGGGGGGCTCGATCAATCCTTGCCTAATCATCTCCTGCCTATCTTTTTCTCGAGCCAGACGACGCTGGGTCCGCAGCTTTTTCTGTTCCTTCTTTGTTAGCTTTAAAGGCTGAGGTGGTGGAGGAGCTGGCTCTGCAGGAGGCTCAATGGGACGTGGGTGCTCAACATAGATTGTGATCTTCTCAATCTTCAACTTGTCACTTACATTGCCCTCATCAATTTCACTATAAGCACCACAAGGCAGAAGAGGAGAATCCCTTCAATTCAGAAACCAAAAACCACTGATAAGGTCTTCTAAACAATAAATATAAGATGAAGTTGAAAAAAAAAAAAAAACACCATCTAAAAATAAAATACTTTATTGGGATCTAAAAAGGGAAACTGAAAAATTCAAGAATTTTCTAAAAATACAGAAAATGGAAAGAATTTCCGTAATCAACCTATTTCAGCCCTAATTGTTGAAAACTAACTGCCTAAATTTTTCAGGACATCTAGTTGTTTTTGAAAATAACCACTACTAGATGAACAATTACAATGAAGACAATTAGAGGGCAAAGTGTGAAACCATTAAATAATAAGCTGTTGTAGATGAAGCAGCTTGTATTATTAACTTACCACCACTCAATTTCAGGAATTGGTTCCTTGGGCTTTTCTTTATTTAGAACTCTTTCTGATACCTCAATCAAATTAGGATTTATATCAGGAGCTGCTTTTGCCTTTGCATGTAGGGCTTGTCTAGCCTTTATATCTTTTGCCCTCTCCTCTCCGAATTGACTCTGTAATTAGCACATGAAAACCATAAAAACATGCAAGTGTTAAAGTGATAGCATTACTGTGATAGCGTAAAGAGGAAGTAAAAAGTACCTTCAATTTCATTATTTCAGCTTCCTTTGACCATCTGCCTTCTTCTACAAACTGGAAACTCATTCGTTTAGGCCTCAAAATCTTAGTCTTATTAATGCCCATTCTTGCATCATAGTGAGGATTTGATTCAGGATCAACATCCAATTCTGGTTTAAGAATCTGAAATGCATCCTTTTTCTGCTTGTTGATGTTAACCTGTAAAGTTACAGCCATAAATAATCAATAGCAAATAAATAAGACAGGATCACAACTGCAACAATAGTTCTTTAGTTTTATTTTTAATTCAAATTTGTGACAAGATGTACCTTCAGGGTGCTTAGGTTGCTAGGCTTAGACAGGTTCACAACGTTTCCATGTTCATCTACTTCACGACCAAGTGCATCTATACGAAGAACAGGAGCCTTGGTAGGCTTCTGTGGTACTGAAACTTCTGCTGGCACCTGACCAGGGAACAAGTTTATAAGAGGAGCAAACTCAGGATCCTGCCTAAATCCCATTTTAGCAGCAAGCTCCTGAGCACGTTTAACAGCTTCAATATTGGGTATGCTAGCAAGTCCAGGAAGAGATGCCATGCCACCTCCAGGAGGCTTACCAGAAGCCAATGAACTGAAAGAACCTGATGAAATTGCAGTAGTTGATGCAAATGAAGCTAGTCCTGACACTGCTCCAGAACCAGACAATGGTTTGTTTTCCTCCTTTACTACTATGGACGGTGCCTTATTATCTGAACGTGAAGAAGCACCCTTGCTCAACTACATCAACAGATTTAGCAGAAATTAAAACATGAAAAGCACATAAATGAAAGGCAATATAATCCCAACTGCAGAAAGAGATATGCTGGTGCAGAAACATACCAGTGGTATCTTCTTCAACTTCTCAGACAATTCCTTCTGCATTTGTAAAGCTTTTTTAGCTTTTGCTAAAGCATCCAGGGATAGAGTTCCACTTTTTCCAGCAGCCGCAGATGTCCCATCTGTACTAGATTTTCCAGGATCATGAAATCGGGTAATACTAACTCCCTTATTTTCATTTGTGTTTGAAAATGAAGATACCTTGGTAGGAGGATGAGGACGAACAGATGCATTAAGGTTCTCATGCACAATGCTAGATGTCTTAGCAAATGATTCCAAGGCAGGACCCTACAAGGATTGCAACAGAAAAACTCACATGTTAACACACCAGTGCATGAAATGAGGAGTGCAGGGCAAGATATAAGATACAGATAAAGAACTTTACATGAATATGAAAAAACCATGAGAAATAGATCAAGACATCCCGGTTATAGGAGGCTATAATAGATCAGGAAGTAATTAAACGCACAGAGTATAATCCAATTGAGAAATTCAAAGCTTTTATACATTTTGAATAGTGCACTAATTTGGACCCAAACCATTCGCACAGCCAAAAGATATTTAAATGAATGTCAAGAATAGTGCACTAATTAACGCACAGAGTCTAATCTGATTGAGAAATTCAAGGCTTCATTATTTGCATAAACCAAGTATAATGAAAACCACTTGCAAACCAAACAGGATATGGCAGCCCAGGTAGCCAGAATGTAATGAGTTCAGCAAGAAATCAATGAAACAGTAGGTCCTTGCTATAAGTATACATTCTATATATTAAATTGTGAACAATAAAAGCATTTAGAAAAAGAGATGGATAGACTACCCATTCAACACAAAATCAAAAGTAACTACCTAGTTGAAATTGAAGGGAAGAAAACATACATAATAACAGCTGAAGCAAAGAACAAATTCTAACGAAAATAACAAACCGTTCACAACATAGGACGCCTTCAGCATATAAGATGAATTTTCCAAAATTACACCTATCTACACTAATATTATCCTATCAACTAACAAATTGTACTCTGGTGAATATTATCCTACATCAAGCGAATATTATACTATAAACCAAGACATAAGTAAGGACTATGAACAAAGTAATAATGAGAGAGAACTTACATTCTCAGTAGCAATGCCGCCATTGGTAGCACCGCCGCCGCCATTTGAGTCGCCATTCACTTCTTCTTTAACCTTAATACCATTTGCATTTTCAGCACTGATGTTACTGTCAGTATTTTCTTCTTCCTGTTTTACTTTATCTCCAAATCTCCTCCTCTCCCTCTTTTCTCCTGAAACTTTAGGCCTCTTCTCCTTTTCAACAACCTTATCCTTGTCTTCTTCTCTTTCTTTCCTCTTTCTTTTGGCTTCAAGTTCCAAATCCTCAGACCTATCACGTCCATCTATCTCGTCTCTCAGATCATAAGACCTCTCTCCATCTTCGCGTCTGGACGAGGATTTGGGATCGCTTCGCGGTTCATGCCTATCTCTACTGCCCTCCCTATCTTCTCTAGGCTCGTATGACCGTTCACGCTTAGATTCACGGTCTCGTGAGCTTTCCCGATCGTCACGCCTTGAAGAAGACTTGCGGTGGTCCCGATAACCATCCCGGTCCGATCGATGGTGGCGATGTAAAGAATCAGAATCTCGTTCCTTGTCCCGGGATCGGCGGTCACGGTAGTCTTTGGCAGAGTCGCGGTCTCGATCATCGCGGGAGCGTTTAGACGATTTATCCTTATCGGAGGAGCGATCCATATCTAGGGTTCTTCTCTCACGGTTTCTGTCACAATGGTTTTTGTTGGTAGTGGAAAACTTGGTTGATTAGGGATATGATTTTCGCCCAAGGCCGTTAGTGGAACTTCTTCTTTGCAGTGAAAGTTGAAATTACAATTTGTTTCGGTCGATCAGGCACCCGATTTTTCACCTTGTCCTACAAAAACTTAGCTTTAAATTCTTCACGTCGATTTCGTAATTACAATAAATAATTTTAGATAAATTATCTTTTTTATTTATTTTTAATCTAAAACAATTCAGAATTTGCATTGATGCATAACCATAGGCAAATATCCAAAATTATGGGGGATAAAATATTAAGGCTTATGTAATAAGATCCTGTACTATTAAACTATTATGCATAAGCAATCTTCATCCACCATTTAACTGCATATGCAATACACAGCGCTGTAAATACTCAAATTTCGATCAGTTTTGTATATGGTGTCTGTTCGGAGTTCGGGATAGCTTTTTGGAAAGAAAATTTCGAGACAGAAAATTTTTAATAATACAATAGGGGTCATATGCTTTGTTGCAAAGTTCGTAAGGTAAAATCCCTCGTTTAGGGACTCAAAACTGCAAATCATTTTTGTGGGCGTCCTAAAATCGAGCCTTCTCGACAATGGATCCTTTTCATTTTGACCCGGAAATATATCAATATGGTACTCAAAACGTCTGAAATTTCGTGCCGATTGTGAAATTGGTCTCGAAATTGTCATCGAAATCCCAAAAAAGCAAAAAAAAAAAGAGAAAAGTCCAAGCAGGCGCCTGTAGGAGCACCCGTTCGCCGTCCACCCAGCGACCCTGTCCGCTATGTTCCTGGCGCTCCTGTCGCCGGTCACTTGGAGCACGCGTTCCCTGGCCATCTTGGAGCAGCTGTCTGTCGCCTTCAATGTGCCCTTGTCTGCCAGAAACCCAGAAATCACTATAAATAGGCCTTCTTTTCCCATTTTCCAACACACCTCTCTATGTTAACGGAGCATACTTTTCTCTTCTCTCTTTTAAGCTTGTGTTGATGTAACACTCCAAAACTCTAGCCTATGTCGTTCCGACATCATTACATGCATTACGTGCATTTTATTTAAAATGCATCATTATTTGATAGGAAATATGATTTGAATATGAGAAATGTGATTTGAATATATTAATGCATGAAATGAATATGAATAATAAGCTACGTTATAGGCTCGTTTGTCTTCGAAAGACACAAACAGAGCAAATTAGGGTTTTTGGTCCGCGCGACCGAAAAATGTCGAAAACGCGTAAAACATGAACCAAATGATTTTGATATTTTGTTATATGGTTATTAACATGATTTTAAGAGTTTTGGAACCCTAATTTTTCAACGACGTCGTACGGTTTCGGTTCCGCGAAAATCTTCAAGATTTTAGAGTCGGATTAGGGCACCGACCGAACCGCGAATAATTTTCGGATTCCGATTTTTACGAAACTTCAGACACGTGTTATATGTATTATTTTGACACCAAAATCATCTTGAAAACAAGTGCTGGCATTTTTAATGGACTGAGATTTGAGATTGGAAGAATGGAATTAAGGAAAGAAAGTTAAACTTAAGAGTTAAGTTTGTAAAAAGGTAGATATTTTGTGCAAAAAGGAAGCAACTGTTGCAAAAGGGCTGCATAAGGGCTTGAAACAGGAAGGGAATAGAGTGTTTAGGTGGTTGGAACAGAAGGGAAAGAGGAAAAACGAACTAGAAAGAGAAGAAAAAAGAGAGAAAGAGAGAGAAAAGAAAGAAAAGAAAGAGAAAAGAAGAAAAAAAGGGTGAACCACTGTTTATTACCTTTAGAGCATCCCTAAGGCTTGTGGGAAGAGATTAGAAGTGACAAAAAGTGAGGGAAGTGGGTGGAAAGTGAGAGAGAAAGAAAAACCAGAAGAGAGAGAAAATTTTCTAGGTTTCAGGCAGTCTGAGGTACCTACTTTGTGAGCTTGTAACTTCCAACTGAGAGACATGGGGGAATTTGGCTCTGATGGTTCGATAGAAGGTGTGTAAAGGAAGAATTTGGTGGTCTTAGTTCGCCGGAAAGCCACTGGAGGTGGCCGGACGAACTGTTGGAAGTTGGGAAAAAAACAGGAAAAATTTGGAAATTGTGAAACAGTGTTGAGGAGCTAACTTTAAGAGATTATATCTTAGGATCTAGAGAGTTTTGGGAATTCTAGCGCGATGGTTAGATAGAGGGGGCGTAGAGGAAGAGAACTATGGTCGTAGCTTGCCGGAAAGCCACCGAAGGAAGACGTATGGTCGTCTGGAAGTTGGCTGAAGGACCACGGGTTTCGGCACAAAACAGAAGAGGGAGGAGGTTGAAGACGACTCAAAACAGCACAACAGGTGTGCATTTTTTAGCCTTAGGAGCGCATGGGTGAAACGCAGAGAAGGGCTGCGTTTTGATTAAAAACCAACGACCAAAACGGCACAACCTTCTACGTTTTGAGCCAATGTACGCGTCCAGCACCTGTTTTCGATAAAAATTGCATTTTGGCCCCTGAACTTGTTTTCCGCATGCATTTTAGCCCTTCTGGTCAGTTTTGCAATTATTTTTAAGGATAATTATTTTTGGGTCCCTGAGGTTTGGCCTAATAGACTCGTAGGTCCTTCTATTTGGAAATTTTATTAACGGGTCCCTAACTTTTGAAATAATAGACTCTCAGGTCTTTCCGTCCACTTTGGCCGTTAGTCAACGGAAAGTCAACGTTTTTTTTTCAAAATGACAAAACTACCCTTTGGTTTATTTGAATCGAACCATGGTTTATTTGAATCAGACCATTCTAATTATTAAATCAAACTTGTGAGTCTCACTCACTATAAAAATAAAAAACAACAAAGCTAAGGCTCGAACCTAAAACCTTCAACATTCTAGGCTACATGATAACCGACTGCACCACAACACCTTTTGTGTGTTCAATTGACGTGATAATATCTTATTGTGTAAGGCACAACCATTCACCTTTTATCACTATAGCAATTATCTATTATTTCAATTAAGATTTTATTAAATAAATTACATATTTATTTTTTTATCATCCTAGACAAGTCTGAATGTTAAAAGGGAAAGTTTAACTTTTCTGAAAAATTAAAAAGAATTTACAGAAAATTTAGTGTTTATTTGGAGAAATTAACAAAAATTAGAAAACTCATACTTTTTATTTGGAGAAATTAATAAAAATTAGAAAACTCATATTTTTAATTTTTGTGAAATTAACAAAAATTAGAAAACTCATATTTTTTAGGAGTAATTATTTTTAGATGCCTGAGGTTTGGTTTAATGTACTCTGGGGTCCCTCTATTTTGGAAATTGTATCATCGGGGGTCCCTGAGGTTTGGCCTAATGTACTCTGAGGTCACTCTATTTTGGAAATTGTATCATCGGGTCCCACAATAAATATTTCATTTTCTTGATTTAGAAATATGAGTTTTCTAATTTTTGTTAATTTCTCCAAATAAAAAGTATGAATTTTCTAATTTTTATTAATTTCTCCAAATAAACACTAAATTTTCTGTAAATTCTTTTTAATTTTTCGGAAAAGTTAAATTTTCCCTTTTAACATTCAGACTTGTCTAGGATAATAAAAAAATAAATATGTAATTATTTAATAAAATCTTAATTGAAATAATAGATAATTGCTATAGTGATAAAAGGTGAATTATTGTGTCTTATACGATAAGATATTATCACGTCAACTTAACACACAAAAGTTGTTATGGCGTAGTTGGTTATCATGTAGCCTTGAATGTTGAAGGTCTAAAGTTCGAGCCCAACTTGTTGATTTTAATTTTTATAATGAGTGGGACCCACAAGTTTGATTTAATAATTAGAATGGTCTGATACAAATAAACCAAAGGGTAGTTTTGTTATTTTGAAAAAAAAAACGTGGACTTTCCGTTGACTAACGGTCAAAGTGGACGAAAGGGCCTGAGAGTCTATTATTTCAAAAGTTAGGGACCCGTTGATGCAATTTCCAAAATAAAAGGACATACGAGTCTATTAGGCCAAATCTCAGGGACCCAAAAATAATTACCCCTTATTTTTAATTCCAAATTGGTCCTTTAACTTTAAATTGTTTATATTTTTGACCCATAAACTTTTATAAATTATATTTTGACCCTACCAACCTAATTTCGACGTCCTGAATCCGTTGTTGGCGTTAGAAATTAATTTAGAGATCGTTTTGAGTCCGAAAATTAAAGATTAAATATTTTGTTAGAGATTTTAATTATGATTTTTGGATTTAATTTATTATTTGATTTAATTAATTATTGTATTGGTTTTAATAATTATAATTATTATTATTATTAATTATAATTATTATATGATAAATAGGGTTTAATAATTATTTTTAAAATGTTATAAAATGATTTTAAAGTGGAAATATTTTACGAATTGAGTTTAAATTCATAGAAAATTATATGGATTAAATTTAAAATTCAATTATTTCAGAGAATTAATTATTAAATCATGCATCATAGGATATTTGGATGTCTGATTTGATTATTTGAACATCATTACTATGCTATGCATTATAGGAGCATTGAGTTCTCGAGCGGCACGGGGTAAGCAACCCGAGGCCCACCCGAGTTCACATTAGTGAGGTAAGTGCTAAACCCACTTACTTATATGTTTGATTTTGACTTTGTGAGTTTGTTAAATATGTTATATTGAACTGTTTGGACCGATACTAAAGCCCAGTCATCTGTGATATATGAAATTGTTGTTATATAATTATATTGAACTGTTTGGACCGGTATTGAAGCCCGGTAAATTGGAAATATCTAATATATGACTTGTGATGTTTGTGGTTCCTGAGTCGGTACTAAAATTCGACCAGTTGAGTTATATGATTTGAGATGGAATATATACATGTTGCTTTAACCGGTACTGAAGCCCGGTTGTATGACTATATGAAATATGATGAAATGAAATGTATGCTATATATATGCATTTCCACAGAACTTAAATATGACCGTTGTGATTATCGGAGCCAGTGTTTGCAAATTTCACGAGAGAAAACTACGGTTTCTCTACGATTTGACGGAAAGACCTACGGGTCCTATATGATATAGAAAGACCAACGGGTCCTATATGATGCAGAATGATCTGGTGAATACTACATATTAAAGGTCGATCTTCAAATCCTTTTTGACCGACGTTATCCCGGTCTTATATGTTCGATGGCCAGCTATGGTTACTGATATGCTTTGAAATTCCCGGGGCAACACTTGGTCGATAAATTACAACTAAAGAAAAAGGAAAGAAATGTCATTATTCATCTTAGGCTATTTCTTTGATTATTTATGATATGAATGACCTGAAATTATGCAGTTTAGCTATGATTGATAAATGACTTATATGCTGGCTGTATATAATTTTGGTTTGCTATTGCTGAGTATGCGACTCATCAAAATCTCAAATTGTGTTTTCAGGTCTGCAGTCTGAGTGAAGTACTAAGACTTTACCAACTTATGCACAGGTCGGTATAGCTAAAGTCTAGGCCTCTCTCCCTTACACCACATCATTTGTAAATGCTGCATATAGTTTTTGTTTTATTCTATGTTTTGTATAGCATAATTATATGTTTTGAAATATGTATATTATAACATGTTATGTTTATAAGACTTTTGGATAAATAGGTTTCATATCATATGTTGATATATGTAAATAATGGATAGTAATATGATATATATGGGAGTTGGTTTAATATTTTTGTTTTATGTTAAGTTAATTAATGAAAATGACTTGAGTTAAACTGAGAGTTAAAATGTTAAAAAAAATGGCATATAGAGACGTAAGGTTATAAGAGATATTGTTACAGTTGACGAGCTTGCTTTCCCCTGCTCTTAACTTTGTTTGCTTTTGATGTATTTTCTATTCCTGTTTGATCCGTTAAGTGACGATCTGAAGCTCCAATCTGATAAAGTCATCACTTAGGTATAATTCCTCAACTCATCTTTGTCAATTCAACATTTTGCATCAATGCATATTCACAAGTTTTGTCACTAGGTGAGCATTAAATCAATTTTTGCCACAAATGGCCAACATCATTACATTTTGCCACACACATATGCCCATTAAATTGCATTTTGGAACCCACGTGCCCATTAAGTCGCATTTTGGCACCTATGTGCCCATTATTAACAACTTTTTCGGCACCCAATGCCCATCAAATTACATTTTGGCTACAAATAGCCTAATAAATCTTTTCAAGCTGCCAAAAGGCATAAAATCATCTTTTTGGCTCTAAGTGCACCTGTTGACGCTTGATTTTTGCCCCAAAAATAACCGTTGATGATAATGTCCAAGCTCGACCAGAATTTCGAAGTAGCTCAGTTCCTCTTTCTCCTTAAAAATACTTAAATGTTTTTAGTTTCAAAATTTCTCTTCTTCAAACAAAAATATATAAAGTAGGCGTTGAATTTTAAATTTTATAGTTTCAAAAGAAAAGAAAATAAAAATTTTTAGCTTTGGTTTAATTAAATTGAATTTTAGTGAAA
>CANUEY010423437.1:0-15986 GCA_948099555.1 Croton setiger
ACTTAACTCTAACTCAAAGCAATTTCTGACACACCAACCATGAACACTCTTTCCATGCTTCAACCAACCCAACTGGCCAAACACTAAAAGCAAGCTGACCATAACAACCCCATCAAGCTTAATGCCCAAATAAACCATTTCCATAAACAATTGTAATCCCAGCATTGGTTCGCCATGCTGAGCATACTCGACCAACCCATTTTTAAACACAAACCATGAACTGAAACCCCGAATTCCGCCGTTCCTGATCCTGTACAGGCCCTTAAAACTAGAGGAAACGAGAAGTCATCTGGTCGAACATCTGATTCGGTAACTCTACATATTTGAACAAACAAGTCTATAGATTTCTCCGGAAAATTAGAGCGAGAAAATTTGCCTCACAATGATGTTCCAAGAGTAGATATTTCTATACGGCATGTGAAAGAAAACAGAGAGAGAGAGTGAGGGATGAGCTTATTATGATAGGAATACATCAAAACGAGCTTAGAACTGAGGATTACATCGTCGTAGAGAGAGATGCGAATTAAGCGAGCATGGAGGTGGTGGAGATGGGTTGGGTGAGGAGACGAGTGGAGGAGGGAAAAGTAATGGGAAATTAGAGATGTTTGGATCGGGTTTATGGAAGTTGCCGTGGAGAAGAAGAGTTTGGTGTAAAGAAGACATGCTTTTCTTGCTAGAAATGGAAATGTTATGCGCATAGCCACTGCTACTGGAGGAATGCATGCAGGGAAGGAGCCAGCACTTCGGTGAGGGGTCACGGTCGCAGGAGGCAGCGAATGCCGGACGGGCGCTGATGGTGGTGGCGGACGGCTGCAACTGCAAGGTTTGAACTTCAAAACTTTCTTTCTCCTCTTTCTTGGTTTCTGCTGCGTGCTATCTCCGTTGTGTTGCTGTTTCATTTTTTTTTTTTAAGCCAGCTACAGAACGACGTCGTTGGCTTATATTTTCTGCAGACTTTTCATGGCATATATGATTTTTACCTAAGCTAAGCACAACATGCCTCTTCTTCCTCCTCGCGTCCCTGGCTTATATTTTTTGCAGACTTTTCATGGCATATATGATTTTTACCTAAGCTAAGCACAAGCACTATTATATAAAAATATTAGGGAATGCCAATGGCGGCCATATGTAATTATTCTGAAAGTTAATAAAAATTATATTTTTGGGGAGAAAGAAAAGATACACAAAAATGATTTAATAATATTTTAATTATTCAAAAAGCTACTCCAAAAAGCTAATAGTAACTAATTAACAATAAAACTTAGCAAACAAACGAAAACACCTGAGTGGAATAAGAGGAGTGATTATATAAATGAGGGTATAGTAAGTTTTTTATGTGGTCTTAAAAAGTTTAAAATCTGTTTAAAACAATGTTAAATTATGGATCCTTTTTTTTTCTAAATGTTTACAAACTAGTCATTAAAGTGCTTTGAAGTTGCAAAGTATATTTAAAATCTTAAATTTAGCCAAACATTCTCTAGTCCAGAATAAGCAAAAAAAAAAAAAAAAAGGTACCAATTCAGATAAGTGATGCCTACTTAGCCAAATTGATTTGGTTTGATTAAACCTCAAACCAGTCAAAACCGAACCTTCTGTTACAAATCCATAAAAGCAACCTTTTATAAATGGTAAATGCTTTTATACTGGACATTATAGGACAACTTAATCTATAGTGCAGATTGGAAAATCATCTCTGCAAGTTCCTGCAATATTAAAAATAAATTTGTAATTACAATCTATCAAGCCATCATTGACCTTCAGATGAAGCTATCAGATTCATTACCTGCTTAGCAGAAGGAACATTTGGTTCACCCCATTCAATGGCTTTCTTCTCTAGCATTTCAAAATCAGCCTTACCAGCCTGTTAGAATAGCATTCAAGTTTTAAAAAGCAGATTTATTGCCAAGCAAATATGTATATATTGGAAGGATTGTACCTCAATTAGTCCACCAATTTCTGAGTCAAAACTCTGATATCGCAGCCGGACAAGGGCAGCCAAAGAACCATCCTTCATGTGTAAATAGCAATATTGTATCAAAACAATGGTTGAAAAAGAAAACAACTCTTAAAGAAAATTATATTACCTCAATCAGCTTAGCAGCATTTCGAAGACCACGGGCAAGTGTATCCATTCCAGAAATGTGAGAAATGAATATATCTTCCACATCTGTACTCTCTCTTCGCCTAAGAACCATAAAAATTACAGTAAATTCTTGGACATTAATGCAGGAAAAAGAAAAAGAGAGAGACTTCATTAGTTAAACTAACAATTTAGCATCAAAATTGAAGCCTCCCGGTGCCAATCCTCCCTATATTAAAAAAAGGAAAAAATAATGTTACTGTCACATTTAAGGTCTTCAAATTTCCAAAAACAATAATTATAAGTACTTATTTACTTACATTTCTTATTACACTAAGCATAACCATAGTTGCCTCTGCAATATCTGTCAAGAACTGATCTGTATCCCACCCTGTAAAGCCGAACACCAAAATTATATTAGAGCTTTTTTTTTTTTTTCTCAAACTGTCTCTTACATATTGCAAATGCAGTTTCCTAAATTCGAGTCAATAGTTTTTAAAGACTTATGACACATTGATTTACCAATCTGAGGATCGCCAGTGTTCGCATCAATATTTCCCAGCAAACCATTGATTCTTGCAGTTTCAAGTTCATGATGGCAGCTGCAGAATGCAGAAGCATTAGATTTAGATACAGTTGGACCCTATTATCTCAATTAATTAAATAATGTCTTTTAGTACCTGTGACCAGAAAGAGTTGCATGGTTACACTCAATGTTGAGCATGAATTCTCCTGCAGAATGGGAAGAAATTGGTGTAGTTTAAGACCCCATTCAGTTTAAATGATTTCCATGATTGGTTTGAATGAAAATTGTATATATCCATTGTCACGATCAGTATTAGTTCTCATATTTTATGCTATAAGATTAAGGCAACAAAACATAAACTACTGTGATTAAACCATATGCACTAGGCACATTAGTATCTGCAAAATTAATATTATAGACAAAAAAGATTCAATATATCTGCTAAGCTACCCAAATTTATATGGCAAATTTTATCAGCAAAATTATACCTGTAACTGTAAACATGTGCTGGAATGTCAAATTTTACACATTAAATAAATAAACCTGTATATAAATTTACTGTTTCTGCAGAATTTTAGAGAGTCAGAAATGACCAGAGAAGAAATTCCTATAATCACCTAAAAGTCCATATTTTCTCAGGAAATTAGCTGTTGTTGCAGCATCCCAGTCATACCTGACAAGTAAAAGCATATGTTAACCCAAAGGCACTGTAAGGGGAAGTAAAGAGATAAAATAGGGGGAAAAAAAAAAGAAAAAAACAGCATACTGATGCTTTGTAGGTTCCTGGGGCTTAGGCTCAATCAGCAGAGTTCCTACAGGCGGAGAAGCATGAAACGAAAAAAAAAAAAAGTTAGCTTATTTTAAAATATTGAAGTTCTAAGAAAATATAAGTTGAATGAAAAGAATCCAACAAAGAAATTCAGAAATCAAAACCAAAATTAATACTATAAATGAAAATGAGAAACTAGTATAAATAATGAATGATTTATAAAATGACAGAAAATATACCATTGAATCCAATCTTCTTCTTGTGAGCAACAGCAGCTTCCATAAACCTTGCCTGCAGGTACCAATATGTTCAATTAGTTAGAAAATATTTGAATGTACACTCCAAAACAATTTAGAAGTAACTACTTAATGAATATACCAAATGATCAAGCTCCCTTTCCATATCCGTATTCAAGAGACTCTGGTAGCCTTCACGACCGCCCCAGAACACATAATTTTCTCCACCCAAAGTATGTGTTACCTGTTGAAATACATTAGTTGTTCAGAATTCCATTGGCTATGTTAAAGAAACTAGACTGTATAATATTATAAACACACCTCCATAGCTTTCTTAACTTGAGCTGCAGCATATGCATATACGCCTATCTCCGAACTGGGGAAGAAAGGACTAAGACATTGAGTTCTGAAACTAGCACAATATTCAACTATGGTCAAGTGTACAGTACCTAGTGGCAGCACCGTGCATAAAACGAGGATGAACAAACAACTGAGCTGTACCCCACAATGGACGAATCGTGGTTCCCTTCAAGAATACATAATTGAGGTATTTAAGAGATCTTCACGAGTTGAACTTAAGATATGTGCCATCAGAAAGAAGAGTGAAAACAACCAATGTTATATCCAACATTCATAAGTTTTTATTGTATTAGTACTTCTATGTTGCAACTTGCAAGGACATGGAAACACAGGAAACAAACACAGGGAACTGGTATTTTTAAAATGCAGGAAATGTGGGACACAGGTTTCTGCAGGTTCAAGATTTAATTTCGGAATGTAGCAAAGATTTGTTGGTTCCCAAAAAGAATGATGAGAATATAACAAGAAATGACAGGAATGATCAGTCCCAATTCATTGATGTAAAATTACCTGAAGCTCTTTAGCAAGGGCCACCACTTCATCCAAGTTTGCATTACTTTCCTGTAAGAGAACATATCGTTACACCTTGCTCAACTAGCTTTTGAATTTATTTATCAGTCCCAAATCGTAAAAAATTAAGTACTTACTTCTAGTGTTTTGCCTTCAGGTGCTATATCTCTATCATGGAAACACCATCTGTCCACTCCAAGCTTATCCAAGAATTCAAAATTGGCTCTCACTGCAAAAGTTGTATAACAGAAAGGCAAATAAAAGGAATATCAGTTTACTTGCACACTAAAACCCCCCCTTCTTATGATGGTTATGGTTTCATTGATGTAGCTTACTTCTCCTTTTGGCCATAGCCAGTGAATTAGTACCATCCTCCCAAGGCCAGAATTTGGTTTGTGCACCAAATGGGTCACCTCCAGTCCCACGAAATGTATGCCAAAACGCCACACTGAATCTCATCCAATCCTATGCCCATATATCACTGTCAGTAAGATCAAATTATGCATAGGGCTGCAAACGAGCGGAGCTGTTCGCGAGTGGCTTGGTATTCGCTCGATAAAAGCTCGACTCGAGCTCGGATCGATAATAAAAAGCCGAGCTTGAGCCGAATATTCGAGCTCGTTTAATAAACGATCTGAGCTCGAGTCGAGCAGTTAGGCTCGCGATCCGGCTCGTGAACAGCTCGTTTAAAAAGGTTCGTGAGTAGCTCGTTAAATAGGCTCGCAAGTTTATCAAATTGTTTTGATATCAAATTAAAAAGCCAAGCAATCTGGCTCTCCACTTCATTTTTTGCTATTTCATTTCTTTTTCACCGTTATTTTACATTAAAAATGAATTTTCTTGATTTTTGAAAAACTCTTAACGAGTTCAAATACGAGCTCGAATAGCAGCAGAAAACGAGCTCGAGCTTATTTGTAAGCTGAAACTCAAGCTTATTTGCGAGTTCAAACTCGAGCTTAAATAGCAATATAAAACAGCCAACGAGCTCCTGGAATTTAACAGGAGCATAATACTCGGTTCGGCTCGTTTGCAGCCCTAATTATGCATATATATTTATATATATAAGAATAAGAAACCAACCTTCATCTTCTTGCCAAGAATCTCTTCTTCTGCGTCGTACCATTTAAATGCAAGTGGATTTTTACTAGAAGGACCCTGAAAGCAAAAATGAATTGTGCATGTTTGTTTTACCACAAAATTGCAGATAAAAATGCATCAGTAAAACAAAAGAATAGATATGCAAAATCAATTACCTCATACTTAATTTTGCGAATCCCAGGGAAAAATTCCCCTTTCCATTCATTTGGTTCACCGCATTCACTACCGAGATCAGCAGGACACGTTGGTGGACCAATTCCGATCTAAATGAATCAATAATTGAAATTCTGGTTAATCAACAAGTATAGAAAGGTTGTTTCAGCATCCCTAAAGCTAATAGCCAAGGCACATTGAAAGTGACTAAATTGAAATCATTCTGCTAATTTTTTTATTAACAATAAACAAAAATATCCCATATAAAGAAGAAAATTGAAATTGATCGAGCATTACCACGCTTGAACTACACAGACCAAGCAGGAGGAACAAAATCTTCCCACCATTCATCGTCTAACTGCAATGCACAACTCAGTAACTTGAAAACAAAAAAGAATAAGAAAGGTTTTAGAAAAAGGGGAAATTTAACTCTTTTTATTTGATCATAATACTATCAATTTATAATAGAAATACCCATTAGTTAATTAATACTAAAAAATGAAGAAAAGAAAGAAATAACTAAGAAACAAAAGAGATATCAAAACTAACGCAGGTTCTGGCACTGAAATTAGAGTATTAGAAGAATGATGAGTAGCTGCTGACTGTGTCTGTATGTATGATAAGGAAGGAAAGAAGAGATAATTCTGTTAAAAGATATGAGGATTTTCAAAATTGGGAACTTAAAATTTGTCATTTGACTATAACTAAATGATTCGATTCGTTTTATAAGATTAGATATCTTAATGCAATCTTCTTGTAATAACAAACGTCTCTAATCTCAATTTTTCAAGAAATAATATTTCCCGGAAAGTTCACTTTCCAGGAAATAATAATACTTCAACCAAACGATACTTTAGCCGCATTTTTTTTTTCCATTATAGAACCAACCGTTCCATTCGAGAAGTCAATGCATTGACTCAATTTGACAGTCAAGTCCAACTAAGAGGAGCTAACCTGGTTTGTATTTGACACAATAGAGGATTAAACCTATCATATTTGTCACTGATTAAGATCTGACCGATTATTATTCGATTCACATATTTGAATTATACTTTGTTTAATCGATGAACTGTTTTTCAAACACTCTCAAAACGGTATCGTTTTATATATATACAAAACAAAGTTGTTGTTTTGAGGGTGTTCGAAAAACAGTTCGCGAATAGTTATATTCGGTTCGAGTTCGGTTCGTAAAATATTCGAACTCGAAAATTCGGCTCGTTTAAATTTCGAATACGAATCGAATCTTTTCCGAATCGAATACCGAATGAACCTCGAACTGTTTGGTTCATTTACAGCCCTACTTTCAGCTCCAATAGCACATGTCCAAAGCATACATCAGTTGGGTTTAACTAATTCTGAAAATCTGAGTTAATAGAATGACGATTATCCAGCTTTATATTCGATCGGAACTTCTCACTCTTAATTGATGTGAGATTCTAACGGTATTAACTTTTTCTGTGTTGCTATAGGAGAAATGGATGGAGTATGTATGAAAGGCCTAAGAGTTAGACCATGTAAAACTTTATACATGAAAGTAATTTTTCAAAATAAGAGGATTTAAAAGTGTATCAGTGTATAACTAATGTACCCAAAAATAATTCTCCTTTTGCTTAATCTTGTACTAATGACTAGTCTTTCACATGTGGAATTAATTAACTAATTAATTAATTAATTATCATAGAGCAGCCTTTAAAAAAAAAAATCATAGACCATAAAACTATTAATTAGAGACTTTGATAAAAAATTAATTAGAGACTAAGCAACGGGCAAGTAAGGCATCCACCACGTGATCGGAGGTCAAATAGGCCGTTTTTTTTTTCTCTTTTTTTTTTTTTTTTTTTAAGTTTCTTTGTTCATAAAGACTTACCTTTGCTGAAGAGTAATTTAGCATAGGGATAATATCATAAATGGCTGAGTTTAAGTTTGAAAATAATTTTTAAAAAAATTATATTTAATTTTTTATTTCTGAAGAGTTGTTTTCTTTATAAATTATTTATAATATATTTATAAAAATTTTTTATTTTATTTATAGTTAAAAATAGTTATTTTGAAAATTATTTAAAAAAAAATATGAGTTTTTTAAAATCTGTTTCTTTAGCTTAATCATCAATCTAAATAAGAACTTTTATGATTGGAATCAAATAACACATTTTGAAAACTAATTAAATGGTAAATAGTAAAAAGTTTTCAAAATGTAGGAAATAGCATATTCTAAAAAAATAAATTTAAATTTTAAAAATGTCCCATTTAAAAATAAAATTTAAAAATATTATTTTTTTTTTCAATTGTTTGTCTACCACCGCCGGACGGCCGGTCTCCGAAGCACCGCCTCTGGTTCATCACCACCGCGCTGCCGTTCTGCTAGACCACCACCTCCTATCGGCGGACAACCACCACCTGTACGCCACCACCACCATGGTCCACCGTGCCACCAGTTTGTTAGACCACCACTGCCTCTGGTTATCGGACTGCGTATATGGCTACGCTCAGCTCATATACCAGCTCATATGTCCTGTTATATAGCTCATATACCATGGTATATGATATATGGCTCATATGCTTGGATATTCTGTGCCACAAGCTAATTTATATTTTACATATACATGATATTATATATATGTCATATATCATTAGACCTCTACCCATAATCTCCAACTATCGGTCATCAGATCACCGTCGGCCAGTTGCCGTAATTTGGCCTGAATTTTGGTTGGTCGGTCACCAGAGCTTTGCCAGCTGGTCGTCAGACCACCACTAATATTTATTATTTTATTATTTATTATATTTAAAAGAAACAAAATTTTTTTTCTCCTCAGTTTTATATTTTTCAAAATATTTAATTATTATATTAATAATTTTTGTTAGCTCATTAATAGTTAGACTGCTAAATTTTAGAGAAATAACATTTTAACTCTCCATTTATTAACCTTATACCGATGTTAAGATAAATTAGCTAAATGAAAGACCATTTATTTTAAGGAATATACCATTTTAGTATACAAAAGATTAAATATAATATCAAACAGTTTGATGGGTTGATGTAAACCATCTTATTGGTTTCACAAAATCTGAGATTTTAATTCACTTATACTTATCAATTTCAGCGTCTAAGCTTATAAGTTAATCAATGTTTTTAAACAAAAGATCACTTATATGTCTAGTAGAGAAGGAAGAGTTTTGCAAGAGTGCAAGTTAATGGAGTTTGCTGTTTATGTTCCCATTTGCAGTATATTATATACTGACACATACCATTTTTAATACTATCACCACTTAGTTGCCATCCTAATGTTGGTTATTAAGCACATCTAAAAGAACAGTCAGCGGCGGTTTCAGTGAATCTTGCTGGTAACAACGTTGTTGTCGAACCATATACATATAATTAATTATTAATCATTTTCTAAGTACATCTTCTTCAAGTAAACAAGATATTATAATAATATGCTCTTTTTCCTTTCTCTTCTGCAAAATACTCATTTCATAATAGGCAACAATGAAACTTTCATGCACGAACACCTTCTTTTACCTCCTCATTATTATTCATTTCTTGTGCTTCTTCTTGCCTTCTTGTGCTATCACCAATAACGAAACAGACCGCTTCGCGCTGCTTCAATTCAAATCTAAAATAACTGAAGACCCTCTCAATGTCATGAGTTCATGGAATACCTCTTCTCATTTCTGCAAATGGGTTGGTATCCAATGCGGGCCTAAACACCAGAGAGTGACTGTGTTAAACCTCAACTCTATCAAGCTTTCCGGTACCATTTCACCATATCTTGGCAACTTAAGCTTTTTAAGAGTCTTGGACGTTCAAAACAATAGCTTCAGCCAAGAAATCCCTCCTGAAATTGGCCGTTTACGCAGATTACAGTATTTTAACCTTCAAAATAATAGCATTGAAGGGGAAATTAATAGTAAAGTTATATCTAATCTTTCTAACCTTGTTACTATTTCTTTAGCATACAACAATCTGGAAGGGGAAATCCCTTCTGAGTTTGGATCTTTATTGAAGCTCAAGAATATCTTCTTACGCCGCAACAATTTGGTAGGAACTCTGCCTCCATCTTTCTGCAATTTATCTCTTCTTCAGAACCTCTTTGTAGATGACAATCAATTGGGAGGGGATCTTCCTTACGATTTAGGTAAGTTAAAGAATTTAAAGCAGTTAAGTATTGGTCAAAACCAATTTTCAGGTTCTATCCCTTCTTCCTTCAATAACTTGTCTTCGATTGAGCTTATATTTGCTGGCTTTAACAAATTAAATGGAAATCTTCTTTCAGAAATAGGCTTCTCTAATCTTCCAAATCTGTATTACTTTTCTGTTGCATTTAATGAATTATCTGGCACAATTCCTTCCTCGATTTCGAATGCTACCAATTTAAAATTTGTTCAATTGCAACAAAATTCGTTTTCTGGAGCAGTTCCTTCTGTTGAAAAATTGCAGAGTCTTTTGAACTTTGATGTTGGATTCAACCATTTAGGAGGAAATGGTGATGATAATGACTTGAAGTTTCTCTCCAGTTTGAGTAATGCCTCCAATTTAGTTGATCTACGGATTCACCGTAACAATTTCAGGGGAGAGCTACCTCAAGAGATAGGAAATTTATCAAAAAAGCTTGAGACTCTCTGTACGATGTAACCAAATTGTCGGAGAAATCCCTGCTGAAATATCTAATCTTGAAAACTTGCAATCCTTTTTGGCATCATCAAACAGATTCTCAGGGACTATTCCTTTTACTATAGGAAAGCTTAACAATCTGCAAAAACTTTTTCTTGATTTCAATGATTTAATGGGAAGCATTCCAAATTCTATTGGAAACTTGACGAATATGTTAGAATTAGATTTGTCTGACAATCATCTTCAAGGCCATATCCCATCAAGTCTAGGGGATTGCAAGAAAGCAATTGTGATTGATCTTGGCGAAAACAATCTTAGTAGTTCCATACCTTTGAAACTTTTTCAACTTTCTTCACTATCCGTTGGTCTTTGGTTGTCCGGGAATCGTTTGTCTGGTTCCCTTCCAATTGAAGTAGGAAATTTGAAAAATCTCCAAAGCTTATACCTCGACGAAAACAAATTATCTGGAAACATCCCAAGTAGTCTTGGCAGTTGCACAAGTCTGCAATTTTTGTCATTAGGCATTAATTCCTTCCAAGGTTCAATTCCTTCATCTTTAGGTTCATTAAGAGGCATTGAAGAATTGGATGTTTCTCATAATAAACTGTCTGGAAAGATTCCGGAGTTTTTGGAAACATTTAATTTAACCCATCTCGATCTATCTTATAATCATTTTGAGGGTAGAGTACCAACAGAAGGAGTTTTCAAGAATGCAAGTGCAACATCAATCGCAGGAAATGAAAAGCTTTGTGGTGGCATACATGAATTTGGGCTATCTCCATGCAACTCTAAGAAGCCAAACAACAAAATCACCTACAAGTTGAAGATAATAATCTTTGTGCTTTCTGTGGCGATAGGTGCAGTACTTGTGCTTTCTTGTTCATTTATGTGGTACTCAAGGAAGGAAAAAAAAGGTTATGCATCCGTATCTCCTGGCAATCCTTTCTTGAATTTGTCTTATCAAAGTCTCTTCAAAGCTACCAATAAATTCTCTTCAAACAACTTAATTGGCACTGGTAGCTTTGGATCTGTATACAAAGGTATTCTCGATCCTGAGGGAACTGTTATTGCAGTGAAAGTGCTTAACCTTGAAAATCGAGCCGCTTCAAACAGTTTTATAGCAGAATGTACAGCCATAAGGAATATGCGACATAGGAATCTTGTAAGAGTACTTACAGCTTGTTCAAGTATGGATTGTCATGGCAACGAGTTTAAAGCTTTGGTTTATGAATTCATGAGCAATGGTAGCTTAGATGATTGGTTGCATCCGATTCTCGAACATAATGAAGTACCCAAGACTTTGAATTTTGTTCAAAGACTTAATATTGCCATTGACGTTGCTTGTGCGCTCGAGTATCTTCATGTTAATTGTGGAGTACCAATTATTCATTGTGATCTTAAACCAAACAACATTCTTCTTGATAATGAAATGATAGCACATGTAAGTGATTTTGGATTGGTCAAATTTCTTTCAGATGAGATGATAGATTCTACTAATCAATTCAGCTCATTTGGATTGAGAGGTACTGTTGGATATTGCCCTCCAGGTAAGCTGGGTTTGACATCATTTTTTGCACTACAAATAAAATTTTGACATTTTCTAGACTAACTTAGCATTCTCTCAATTTATTGCAGAGTATGGTTTGGGAAACCGAGTATCAACGTCCGGTGATGTATTTAGCTTTGGCATACTTTTATTAGAGATGTTTTCTGGAAAGAGACCTACTGATGATATCTTCAAAGGGAGTCTGAGCCTCCACAATTTTGTAAAGGATGCTTTGTCCGAACACGTTACACAAGTTATAGATCCTTATCTTCTTGAAAGGCAATTGATAGCGGATGCAACATCAAACACTGATCATAATTCTATGATAGACCCAAATAATATGCTTATCGAAAGCTTGATTTCAATACTCGAAATTGGAATCTCTTGTTCGGTTGAATTTTCACAGGAGCGCATGTATATTGGCGATGCTGTTTCGCAACTCTCGGCCATAAAGCAAAAGTATTTGCACACTCCATTAGGTATATAAATTTCTGCTAAATCTCCATCTTCAGATGATATGCTTCACAGTGATGATGGCTTGGATGTGAATGGCAAGGCAATGTGGAGGATGAAGGTTATTTAATTTCTATTTAATTTTTCCAACCCTGAAATGTCTGTATACTCTTTAAGTAAAAATAAAAAAACAGCAAATGCATGGAATGATGGGAAATTAGTTGACTATGTAGTTTATAATAAGGTGATGGGTTGGTATAGGTGGTTTGGCTGAACCATGGTTTGGCAATTTTTCTCTTTTTTTTTATATTTAAATCAAGTAATGAATTGTCACTACTCGGTGACAAGATTAAATACAAAATATCGCAGTTTACAGAATTACACTCTATATAAAAAAATTTATATGACTACAGATTTAACGGTTCTAACAGTTTGATATAAAATTTATATTACATAGTCAAATTTTGCAAACTGCAACCCCTCTTTAAACTATGTCAAAATAATTCACAGTTTTAAGAATTAATATTTGATAAAAAAAAACTACTTAAACAATTAAAAGTTATATTAAAAATTATTTTACCGTGTTGACAAAATGACAACTAAGAGGGGAGGATGAATTAGTTGGTGGAATAAAGAAGAAAGATTTATAGTGGTTAGGATATTAACAAATCCTACGCACACAAAATTGAGTTCTACTAATCAAACAATAAATACGTTGGTGTTTTATAAGCTAACACCCAATTTAAGGCTTCCAAGGCTTCTTGAACCTTTGACAACAAAAATGAGTTTAAGACTAATTCAACAACCTTCACAACATAAGAGTTAAATTACAAGAGTTTTGGTAGAAAGAATGCTTAAGAGGTTGTAGAATATTGAAAGCTCAGTTGTTTTAACTTTTTAATGGCTGTAGGAATGATTATTTATACCCACAACATCCCTTCTAGCCTTTGGACAAAATCTGAATGTATTTGGGCGTCCCGGGTGTTATCTGAATGTTGCGGGTGCTACACATTTAATAGTTGCAGGGACACTAGCCTCGTCAGATTTCTGGCCATAAGAGGCACACCACGTCAAATCCTATCTGTTGAACTTTGTTTGTCACGGGCATGATGTATTCTGTCGCGGGGCCTACACTACTCTGTTCTGAAAGCAAATCTCCTGGATCGAGTGCGAAAATTTCTGAATTGTTTGTAGCGATTAGGGTTACGATCAAAATAAACTAGCTGTTGGATGATCGTCGCCGGCGCTATGGCGACTAGGCTCTGTCTTGGTTACGATCTTCCTGGAGAGGTCGCAAGAATTTATTTTAAAGGGATAGCAGGAGCGATGGTAGGCAGACTTTTATGGACTTCAAATTTTAACTTCTCTAAGTGTTTTTGATCAAACTTCAAAATAAGGCATTTGCTCAACAGAACCTTCAATATATATATATATATATATATACACTTAACGAAAGGTAAAGAAGAAAGGAGAATACCATTTGAAGATGACCGTTGGTGAAGAACCAATGAAAGAAGAGAAAGATACTTAATGAAATGGCTGCGTTTTTCAACAGCTTAAGTTTCTGTTTCAGTTAATGAAACGACCACATTTTCATCAAAAATAATTTTCTATGTTAGTTACCACTTGATCAGTCCGTGCATAACTAATTCTTCTAAGCCAACCAATAGAAATTGAGCATGATGATTGAGTTTTTTATACAAGTAGCTGTAAGCTTTTGTTTTTTTCTCCTCTGTTGAGCTCTGTTTTTCAATTCAGTTTTCTTCTTTGTAATTTTCTGCAAGTTGATGAATCAATACAATTCAGTTTTCTTCCAAATTGTTCTAGATTACAATTTTAACATTTTTCCCTTTTGAGACCTCAGATAAGTCTCAAACGGCCATTAAAGGCATAGTAGTAAGACCAAAACCCAGCACAACACTGAGAATTGCTATATGATAAGCTCTCATTTTCAATATTTCTTCCTTGTTATTAGAAGATGATTGGAAATTTTTCTACTTCTTCCTCACCTCGCTGTCTGGTTGGTTGGTTGTATGTACACAATTTTTAATCTTAAACTTGTGTATTTTCAAAATTATCAAGACATAATGGTAGGCCACCTTGAAAGGTGACCTATTAGGAAGTCTTGGAGAGGGTGCTGTTCAGGTAGCCTTTGAGGGGAGGACCTTAGCTTACCTTCAACTTAACCTACCTCAACCTCTATCCCGGGGAAAGGTTGCCCAGATAGCCTCCCAAAGGGGTAAGGCATTTGGACCCCGAGAATTTAAGAGCCCCCTAGGTCTCGATGTTCACAAAGCCTATTAAATCCTACTCCGCTCTAGCTTCCCTGTAAAAAGGGAACCTAAGTGTCACTTACATAACTAATTCACTCGTGAGACTTTCCTTGCTGTTTTGAGTGCGGAACCTTTCAAATAGCTACCTTTAGATAAATAGATACCCCTAAATCGCAAAATTTAAGTAAATAAAAAGGAAGACCTGCAGCTCTCGGGGTCATGATAATCGTTTTTGAGTTTTGGGAGACCAGCAAGGTTTAATCCCGTAACCTCAAGGATGTAGAGGTCGCGAGCTTTCCACCAAGTCGTGTTTACCCATCAATTTACTTATATATTGTTTTGGGTTCAGGAAGGAAATAAAAAGGAAGAAAGTAGGCGACCTAAGGTTAGTGACCTCTAGCAATAAAAGGAACATGCCTTCCACCTAAACGCGTAGATCGGATTTCTCAACTTGTGCTTCACTAAAATATATACTACTTTAGTTGCAGAAAGTATAATCTATTCCTTTTTTACTCTTCCTTCTTTTATTTAGTATATTTGTTATTTACTACGACAATTTTACTTGGATGCTCAAGAGCTTGTTACTTTAATTTGTTGGCACCATTCAATAAGTATATAAGGATAAAGAAGGTACACTAATGTGATAATATGCTTTGTTATTCTCTAAAATAATGCTCACATATTCTTTATTTTTCTCTGGAAAGAAAAATTCAGGCGACCCTCGGGTTTGAACCTATTGTCGTTCTAAAGATCAATAGGCTCCCCCAGAAGGACTGCTAGAATTTGATTTTAGACTAGCAAGGAGTCGAGCCCGTAACCATCTTAAGGACAGCTGCGATTTGGTTATAAAATCATATTAACCATATGTAAAACCTTAACATGCATTCATCTAAAACAAAAAAAAAAAAAAAAAAAATCTAAACCTAGATTTGGTTTGTTCAGATAGTCTAATTGCTTGAGTTTAGGAAACTATAAATATAAGTATTAAAAATATTATTGATAATAAAATATTTTTGAAGTGTAAAAAAATATATATATATACTCATTCCGTTCAAAAATAAATGTTTCACACATAATTTTTTTTATCTTATAATAAATATATCTGTAACAATCTAACTTATACTCTTATCTCATAAAACATGTATTTTATTTTAACTTATATAACATGTTGCTATCTCTGTTTTAAATTCGTTAACATCTTTAATATACTCATATCAAACATACACAGCATATAATATCTTTTCACTATTATAGCTATGTCATTCATTGCTATCACTCTTTGAACATGTTAACGTCTTTCACATATTCACAACATTCATAATCATGTCATTCATACAATACATGTATAGCATATGACATTTCTTCTC
>CANUEY010423563.1:0-11156 GCA_948099555.1 Croton setiger
TCATATGGACCCATAGGCCTCTCTCTAGAAACCCGTAGGTTTCCTCTGGTGAAATTTTCAAACACTGGCTACTATAATCAAATAACTCGACTGGTCGGATTTCAGTACCGAGTCAGGAACCACAAACAATACATTTCATATATCATATATCTCTGGTTGACTGGCTTCATTACCGGTCCAAACAAATCAATATAACTATAACATTTCACTTTTCATAAATCACAGTTGATCGGCTTTAATACCAGTCCAAACCATTTAATAAAACATATTATCTCTTTTCCATATAACAAAAATGACTGGGCTTCAATACCGGTCCAAACAGTTCAAATTAACTATAACATCTCTTTTTCATATGTCACAGTTGACTGGGCTTCATTACCGGTCCAAACAATTCAATATAGCATATTAAACAGTAACACATAGTCATCTCTATACATGTAAGTAAGTGGGTTTAACACTTACCGTACTCCTGTGAGCTCGGTTGGGTTTCAGGTAATTCACCCCGCCCTGCTCGAGGACTCGACGCTCCTATAATGCATAACATAGCAACCAAGTTCAATAATCAAATCAGGACTCCATAGAAGCTATGATGCATGCTTTAATATTTAATTCTCTGATTTAATTGAGTTTTATTTTCAATCCATAATATCATATTAAAAATAATTAACAATCTCTATTTATCATATAATAATTATAATTAATCATAATTATAATTGTTAAAACCATTTATAAACTTTAATTGAACTCTTCAATATTTTAAAATCAATTCATAAACAAAAATCTTTACTTGAATATTTAAATCTCTATTTAAATATTTAATTCTCTAATTTTAGGCTTAAAACAATCTCCAAATAAATTTCTGACGTCAAAAACGGATTCAGGACGTCGAAATTAGGCTGGAAAGACTAAAATATAATTTATAAAAGTCTCTGGGTCAAAAATATAAACATTTATAAATTCAGGGCCAATCTGTAATTAAAAATATTTGCAAAATTGCCAAGAAGGGCTAAAATATAATGCGGCAGCAACTTTAGGGGCTAAAATACAATTTTACCAAACATCAGGTGCCAGGCGCGCTATTTGGCTCAAATTCCAGGCTTCCCTGCCGTTTTGGCCGCTGAGGAATTAACTAAAACGCAGATGTCTTTTGCCGTTTCAGGCTCGCTCCAGGAGATCAAAACGACACCACTACCCATCGTTTTGATCTTCTTCCTCCTTCTCTCTTCTCTTTTCCAGCAAAAAACTCAGCCTCTCAAGCCAACTTCCAGGCAACCGTACGTCTACCTCCGGCAACCTTCCGGCAAGCTACGTCCACCGTTCTCTTTCCCCTGCACAACCTCTAGCTAACCATCGGAGCCAAATTCCCAAAACCTCTCTAGATTGAAAGATATAAACGCTCAAAGTTGGCTCCTCACACTGTTTTTACCTAGAACCAGAAACTGCCTATTTTTCTCTCAACTTCAAGCGATCGGTACGACCACCTCCGGCGGTTTTCCGGCAAACTAAAACCACCAATCTCTTCTCCTACATACCCTCTACAACTCTATTGAAGCCAAATCCTCCCATGCACTCTCAATCACAAGATATAAACCTCAAACTACCCTTCGTGAAACTGCCAAATAAACCCAGAAATTGCCAAATTTTTGTTTTTCACCACTCCTTCTCAAACAACCTATCTCTTCCCTTTCTAACACTTCTAATCAACTAATAATCATAAAAGAAGCTTAACAAACAGATTGAATGAAGGATTTTGGTACCGATTCTTCTTCTCTTTCTTTTTCTCTTTCTTTTCTTCTCTTTCTCTCTTTTTTCCTTTCCTTTTTTTCGTTCTCTCTCTTTCACTCCAAAACCAATCTCATCCTCACCTCTTCCACCTCTTCATACAGTCATCAAAACCTGCCAGCAATTATCTAACCAGCAGCTGCTTCCATTCCTCACTTTACACAAAATAACCTTTTAATTAAACTTAACATTTAAGTTAACATATTTTCACTTCTCCTCTTTACATTTTCTCCAATTTCCAGCCTCAAAACTAGTCCAGCACCAGCTTAAAATTCTTTTTAGGTGTTAAAAATAATTAGTATAACACGTGTATGAAATTTCGTAAAAATCGGAATCCGAAAATTTGCCGCGGTTCGATCGGTGCCCTTAACCGAGCCGAAACCTCGACGATTTTCACGGAACCGAAACCGTACGACATTGTCGTAAAATCATGGTCCCAAAACTCTTTAAATCACTTTCATAAACATATAAAATCATATCAAAATCATATGGTTCATATTTTACGCGATTTCAGTATTTTCCGATCGCGCGGGTCCAAAAACCCTAATTAGCTCTGTTTGTGTCTTTCGACAGCAAACGAGCCTATAACATAGCTTATAACTCTTATTTAAATCATATATTATCATATTCAAAACATATCCAAATCTTTTAATTTAAACATATTGCATGTTTCTGACATTTTTCGGTCGCGCGAGCCAAAAATCCTAATTGGCTCCGTTTATGTCTTTCGACGATAAACGAACTCAAAACATATTTTGTTTAACATCTCTAATTCATATATTTCCATTTCCAAATCATTTAATTCATTTTCATGTCATATATCATATCAAACTATAATGCATTTTAATAAAAAAATGAACAAAATGCATGTAATGATGTCAAAATGACGTAGGACTTAGGTCAGGGGTGTCACAATTCTCCCCTCCTTAAGAATTTTGTCCCCAAAATTCAATATCTGTAAACATGTATGGATGATTGTGTCACATATATCTCTACATCTTTCACATAATCTCTTTCTCTCTTAAGCAATGTTCTCTCAAACATCATATCTTTTTCCAAATTCATCTTTATGATTTACAAACCTATATCTGCTTTCCATGTTTCTTAAATTTATTCTATATATATACTTCACACATTATGTATATACTTCAAATTCCTTAAAAGAATACTATAAGGCAACCACACAAATAATATCTCATGTCTTTACTTCTTTATTCAACTAAGGATGCCATAAACATTTACAATACTTTGAACATGAATATAAGGACAGATGTTTGTGACAACAATTACATGTGATGGTTTAAAATGATCAAAAATGTTGGTCTAAATAGCAACACACTACAACAAAAGATGATATTGCCAAATTTTTAACAATTTAATAACAGTTTCCTGCACTGGATTTCAAGCAATAACAGCAACACATGGACCTATTGTAAAACCTCATATATAAACAATAACATCACAATGGTAGCATGAAACCAAACCCTGATTTCCTTCAACATATCTTAACAGCATTATGTTTGATCGAAATATCATATCAAAGCAAGAAGCATTTTTGGGTAGAATATTAAACAATAATGCATTACAAAGCCTAACTAGAATGAGGCAGTAATATGACCAAACCAAACATATCAACATGTAGTCATTTATCTTTATCATAGACCATATTTTAACTTCAAAGGAATTAAGTAAAATGATGTTGATGTATAATAGGACAAATACAAATAAAAATCTTAAAATGCAACCAATGTAATAGCTTTATTGATAATAGCAGATTCTAGAATGCAGCAGGATACACAATAGCTCATTGCATTTATTTCAAGCAGACTTTATAATCTTAAAAACAAAGAAGTGACATTCAGGTACAGTCATTAACAAATAAAAATTATTATTTTTGTTGAAAAAAAAAACTTCATTAATAAGCAATCCTCTATCATGCATAACAGTCTCGGAAACATCCGGCACATTCAAACATTTCTGGTTTTAGTGAACATCAACTATGATTATGCCTCACCGTTTATAATTTGACTTAGTAACAAACATTCATCCACATACAAAACAAATTTGATTTTCCTACTTCAGTAATAGATTAGTTAATTTGAAAGTCATAAAAGGAGGCAATCTTTTATACATTAATTAGACAAATAACATGAGGTAAAAACCATGCTTGGTTAAGAGCATCAATCGGTATTTGGCAATAACCAAACTGCAAGTGTCTAAATATATATAGTTGTGCATGAAAACTGATGACTAACAATAGATCCAAAATAGAAACAGGTCAATGGAAATCATATAATTCCGAAAACGATTTAAGAATTTAGAACCAAACTATAAACAATAGCAACAATAGAAAGCAACAGAATCGACAATTAAAGCATCTCAACATTTTCTGAGTTCAATAAACAGCAATCAAAAATTAATGACACTGAAGTTTCCAACATCATCATAAACCCAAATTATAAACATTAGGTTGAATCATAAACTGCAGAACCCTAAATCATATTGTTATTTAACAACATTGGCAGATCTACTTGCATCCTGTAACCAAATTAGGATATACTTCCAAACAGAGATGCAAACCAGCATGAAATAGTAAGACCAAAATTCAAATCTATTATATATAAAAATAAATCAAATGTGACAGCTGCATTTGTTCTCTAGACAATAGAAATCAATATTCACATATTAAACCAGAAATTGATCATGCAATCTTCATAATTCAATTTAATTTGCTATGAACACACAACAGGGGTAAAGCAACAATTATTATGGCTATGAATATTGTTTATCCAATTTTTTTTGTTTACTCAAAAAACAAATGGATTAAATAATATTCAACAGAGGTAGACCATAGTGAAAAGCGATTTTCAGATTTGGAAAATCCTAGAAACATGGAGAATTATGAACAACAATAGTTTCTCATCCAAATGATATTCATAGCAAATTTATAATAAGAGATTGACAATTCCACAAATAGCATAAGAAAGATGAATTTTTCCGGCAGAAATGAAAACTTAAAATAGGACAACGTAGTTTCATCTAGCATTAACAATAACAATAACATGCTAAGCTATAAATCAAACATTCAACAAGGATAAACTTATCATAACATTCAAATTAAAATCAACAAACACTATTCTTTTATCAATTAACTCCATGAATTTACTACCTTTCTTTTCAAAAGTCATATCTCATCACATTTATTTCCTTATTTGTTTTCTGTTTTAACATCACATAGCAATTTCATTCCAAGTACTCAACAAAATTAACAATTACATACTATGGAAAAACCAATTCACTTATGGTTTATAACAATTCTCATTGGTTTCACACAATCATTTCATTAATCTTTTCAAATAGGCTCTTTCTCAAATATCTAAATTCAATCATATTTAATCAAATCTCAACATCTTTATGGCAAAATAACTCTATAGCAGCCGATAAACTAGCCAAAAAGTTCACCGCTGCTAAAACTTCTCAATTTCATTCAAGTAACTAAACTCTATAACCACTTATTTTCATATACAAGTGAATGCAATTGAAAAGATTACTCCATTGGAGTACTCTTGGTCAGCCGAATTCTCTCTCCTCGATAATGCATGTAACTCATGATCATGTAGCATGTCTCTATTTATGTAAATGTGTTCATACTCTGTATGCAAATGCATTCAAGACTACATATAAAGCTAAGCCCTGTGGGGTCGTAGACCAGCTCTGATACCAAAAATGTAACATCCTCTACTTATACTCTTACGTCATAAAACATGCTATATTTTTTTCAAAAACACATATAACATGTTGCATTCTCTTCTTAAATCTGTTAAAGACATTAACAGATTTAAGAAAAGAATGCAACATGTTATATGTGTTTTAAAAAAAAATATATATATATATATATAGCATGTTTTATGACGTAAGAGTATAAGTAGAGGATGTTACAATAAGAGTTATGGAACCCTAAAACTATGACGACGTTGTACGGTTTCGGTTCTGTAAATATTGTCGATGTTGTGAAGTTGGTTTCGACCGCCGACCAACCCGCGAATATTTTTTCAGCTTTGATTCCGATAAAACTTTAAACATAAGCTTTTGCTATTATTTTAACATTAAAAACAAAATAAAAACTGGATTTTAAAGTGGAATTGGGCAGAAATAAAGAAAGGATAAGATTGGAAGAAGAAGAAGAAGAAGAAGAAGAAGAAGAAGAAGAAGAAAGTTAAGTTAGATATTTAAGTTAAAAATGAAAGAATAAAAGAAAAATAAAGTAAACTTGTGGATTTGTTCAAGAGTTAAAAAGGAGCTAAAGAGAGGTGTGAAGAGGTGGAAGAGGTGAGGAAAACAGATAGTTTTAGGCTAGAACAGAAAAGAAGAAAGAAAGAGAGAAAGAGAGAGAAAAGAGAAAAGAAGGAAGAAAACTTCGGTTTAATAGCTTCAGTATGTTCCTAAGACATGTAAAAGAAGATTAGAAGTGATAGAAAGGGAAAAGAGTGGCTGGAAATTCAAGGAGAAGAAGAAAATAGTAGATAGAGAAAATTTTCTAGGTTTAGAAACAGTGAGCAAGAAAGGACCTTGAGAGTAAAAATCTTAAAACCTAGCGTGCAGGGGGAAACTCGAGCCTGAGGGATTGATAGAGGAGGTGTAGGGGAAGAGATTGGTGGTCTTAGTTGGCTGGAAAGCCGCCAGAGGTGGAGAGACGATCTGCTAGAAGTTGGTTGGAAGAATTGGAAATCGGGCAGAGACAGAAGAAATCTAGAGGAAAAAGATCAAAACGGCAGGGTTTCCTGCGTTTTGATTAAGAGGCAGCTGATCAAAACGGCAGGTGTTGTTGTTTGTTTTCGGGGATTTTGGATTTTTACCAAAAATAGTGACAAAACATTTTTAGATTTGCGTTGCCGAAAATAGTTGGTCTTAAAAAATGATTTTTGAGTCGCCACCCGATTTCGGGACACCTATTTTATTTTTTTAGAAAAATGACTCCATTTTTATTTTTGAAACAGCATTGGTCGAAAATCAGAGATTTTGGGTAAGGGGGTAAGGTACGACAGTTTAAGTTTTACTTAAACTATCGCCTGACAAAACCAGTGTAACATCCTTTCTTATACCTTACGTCATAAAACATGCCATTTTTTTATAACATATTAATCTCTCAGATTAACCTAAGTCAAATTCATTAATTAACTTAAGATATAACAAAAGCATTAAACCAGATATCATACATATCATATACCAAACCAATATTTACAAATACTTAAACCTGTTTATCCAAAAATCTTATTAACATAACATGTTATAATATACATATACCAAAACATATAATTATGCTATAAAAAACATAGCATAAAATAAAAACTATATGTAGTATTGTGAACCCTTACCGAAAAGGCCCTTCAAGCCGCCAGGCCCGCCCGCGAAGGGTCAGGTTGGCCGGGGATGTTTACTCGGGTTGAATGTGTATGTGTGTGTAGAGTCGCCACTTAATTTATTTTGTTAAAGGGGAAAAATTAAGAAAGAACCCCTAGTGACTCCGTTTTGCGATTGAACTATTTCTAGTCAATCGCCCCAATGGATGGAAGACACGAGTCTTCGAACCCGAGGTGGATTCGGAGGTTATGTTATGCATTCATCTAAATGATTCTTCTCTTAAATGTATGTTATGTAGGAATGAAAAGATTTGAAAGGATTTTGGGTGGACCTGCTATTCGAGGTTAGATCTCGAATATGCCTACATACTCTTGTTTGAATGAGAGATCAAGGTCAATGTAGTTCGAACTTGCTTATTAAAGGCATGATAAAGAGGGAGGGATGCATCTATGCATGCTATGAGTGTATGGATGTGAATTTAGTCCTTTTGGCCAAAAAAGGAGTTTATCGACGTCCATGGTCGAAAAGGGAGTTTATCGACTTCCATGGTCGAAAAGGGAGTTTATCAACGTCAGTGGTCGAAAAGTGTGATTTTTGGCATTTCCACTGGGGAAGGTTAATTTTTAGGCCTTTTGGCCAAAATATGCATTTTGGTATGTTTCCACTAGGGAAAAGGGGTTTATTAGGCCATAGGGCCAAAATGTGATTTTTTAGGGGTGCTACGGCCAAATGATTGGTTTTAAATGGCTTTGCGGCCAAAAGGTTGATTTGGATGCCTTTAGGCTAAAGAGGTGTGTAGTCTTGTCATGTATGCATGATTTGAGAAGGGGTAGAAGAGAATTAAATCAAAAAGATTGAGTTTGGAATCATACCTGTGGCAATTGGTGTCCGCTTCGCAGCTTCAGTTTGATTTGGACTTATTTTATTATGTGATTATGTGAATGAATGCAAGTTATCACAACAATGCAATGCCGAAAGTAGTAAAGAATTGCCTGGAGATCAAGAATCACTGAAGGCAAAAAGGGAGAAGAGAACGGTTGTCAACATAGCTCAAGGTGCGAGGAAAAAGTGAGTTTGGGGGGGGGGGGGAATTTGTAGGTGAAAATTCGGCCAAAAGTAAACCGAGGGCGGCCAGGGGCGGCCCGGAGTGCCCTCGGAGAGCGACATGGGGCGCCCTGCCTCAACAACTCGTGCGTTTTTCGTTATGGAGCCTTTTCGGGACGTTCCGGAACTCCGATGGCTTTTCTGAGGGCATTTCTGTAACCATCATAAAATTCCAGATGTTTCAAGTACCATGAAGGTATACTTCCAGCACTGTTTTCCGATGTCGCCCGGTCCGGCTTGATTATTTGCAGTTTGTGGAACTCGGTTTTCCGGGCCTCAAAATTCGAGTATTCACAGTTGCCCCCCACTGGGCGACATAAATGTGATTTATGGTGCTCAGTGGTGTTCTGAATCATGAATTTTAAGGTCAATGTCAGGACGCGCAGGGGAAAATTTTCCATCGAGAGCATATAGGCTGGGGCAAGACAAAATCATTCATGTTTATCACTTGTCTTAGTCCCGGCCGATGCTACAATTGCTACCAAGTCTCCCAAATGGAATTGGTTGGAATTACAGCCAAATTTTTGGAAAAGGGTTATAAAATTCGAAGCATCTTTGGAGGCAAAGATTGTAAATTTTAATTTTCAAATTTTCCTTGTAATGCTAATAGCAAAATAAGAAAATCAAAAATCAATGTATTGAAATTTGTTTATCATTAATAAAATTTGAGTTTGAGAAATTCTTTTCTGTGTACAGTGATTAATTTTATGTTCTTATTTTGAAAAAGATTCGATTTAGGGACTAATTTTAAAAGAAAATTTTAATTTGGGAAGGAAATTTGTGAAATAGGAAGGAAAGTTGCTAAATTGGAAGCTGAAACTAGCCCGGAGGGCAGCCCAAAGTGCCTTCCAAACTAGCTTGGGGCACCATGGAGGGTGGCTGGAGCACCCTTGGCGTATGTTTCGCTATAAATAGGGTTATTTTCATCCCTTTCCTCACACCACCTCATTTTGTGTGCAGAGAAGACAGATTTTTAGGGCCAGAAATCCTTATTTTTCAAGGAGAATGAATCCATATTTCAACGATATCATGCATTATAGGACTAAGAGTGTTTTAAAGGTGGAGATGATTAATTTGCAGTAGTATGGTTTATCTGCTATAACTACCCTAAGGGGAATAGTAATAGATTGGGATTTTCTTTGTGCTTGCATTAGGTTTTGGGATCCTAATGCGCACGTCTTTCGGTTTGGTGCTATGATGGAAGAGATGTACCCTCTCTTTGAGGAGTTCTGTGCAACCATCGGGTGTGATCTGATGGCTGTGAATACTTGAATTTTGAGGTTCGGAAAGTCATTTTCCGTAGACCGCGAACAGTCGCGCCGGACTGGACATTTTCGTAAAATAGCACCGGAAGTATGCCTTCATGATACTTGAAATTTCCAGGATTTTACGAGGGCCACAGAAATGCCCTCGGAATAACCATCGGAGTCCCGGAACATCCCAAAAAGGCTCCGGAACGAAAAACGCACGAATTGCGGAGGGAAGGCAGCCATGGCCACCCAAGGAAGGCGCCCTTGGCCGCCCTCCAAGGGTAGCCCTGGCCGCCCTCTAAGGCTGCCCCAGCCACCCTCGACAACAGCCCAGGCCACCCTCTGTTGACTTTTTGGTCAAAAATAACCTATAAATACCCCCCAAAACTATCATTTTCCTCACACCTTGAGCTGTGTTGACAGCCGCTCTCTTCTCCCTTCATCGCAAAGGCAATTCTTTACTGCTTTCTGCATTGCATTTCTTTGATAACTTGCATTTGCATATATTAATCACCTAAAATAAGTCCAAATCAAGCTGAAGCTAAGGAGCGGACGTCAACTGCCACAGGTATACTCCGCAACTCTTTTTCTTCAATTTTATTTTGTCATACTGCATCCTACATCATGCATACATGACATTTGCATCTCATGGATACACTTTTTGGCGAAATATGCCGTTTTAATCACTTATTTTGGCCGCTTCGCCACCAAAATCAAATCTTTCGGCCACAGCGCCGTTAAAATCACTTTTTGGCTATAATGCCTAGACAAACACATTTTTGGCCGCCGTGCCACACCAAAAATCACTTTTTGGCCCAAGGCCTAATAAAACCCCTTTTTCCCCAGCGGAAACACACTGTAACGTCCTCTCTTATATCTTACGTTATAAAACATGTCATTTTTTTATATAAACTTATATCATCATTTTAATTACTATATTAACCTATTTCAAACCAAACATAAACCAACATATATCAAACATAAACCAAATATGAAACATACATAATTACAATTCGTTATTTACATATCAGCATGCTTTATTAACCCAAAACTTAATAAACATATATATACATGCCAAACCATAAAAGTAATGCTATACAGGAATAGCATTAAACAAAACTCTATATGCAACTGATACAGATAATGTGATGTGAGGGGGAGAGGCCTAGGCTTCAGCTGTACTGACCTGAGCAATAGACCAGTGAAGTCTCAGTACTTCACTCAGACAGTAGACCTGAAAACATAATATGCATTTTGTGTGAGTCGCAAAACTCAGCAAGTGCTAAACAAAACATATATAACAAATAAGGCAAAATATCAAAACATATCAATACCATTTATTTTCAGGTCACTTATAACATATAAATAACAAGTTATAATATCCAATGCATAATGACATGTCATTTCTTATTTATTGGTTGTAATATATCGACCATATGTTGCCCCGGGAATTTCACGGCATAGCAGTAACCATAGCTGGCCAGCAAACCTGTAAGACCGGAATATATCATCGGTCACAAAGGGATCCGCAAATCAACCTTTAATATGCAGTATTCACCAGATCATTCTGCATTGTATAGGACCCGTAGGTCTTTCTATAACATATTAGACCAATAGGCCTTTCCATCAAATCATAGAGGAAACCGTAGTTTCTCAAAC
>CANUEY010424408.1:0-16283 GCA_948099555.1 Croton setiger
TAGGGTTTAGGGTTGAAATATCACATAGCATAGCTCAAAATTCTCATTCAAATCATATATCATCATATTCAAAACATATCCAAATCATTTACTTAATTTTCATATCATATATCATATCAAACTATAATGCATTTTAGTCAAAAAATGCACAAAATGCATGTAATGACGTCAAAATGACGTAGAACTTAGGTCCGGGTGTCACATATACCATTCAGATAGTGCATTATTAGTGACTTGAAAGGTGAGACCAGTGTTAAAAGAGAGAATTCAGCCGGGCCAACTAAAGGATCCACAGTTTTTAAGTATCATTAATAGAGTGAAACAAGGCAAGGTGACATCTTTTACTCTTGATAATGATGTATTGATGATGAATAGCAGGCTTCGTGCTCTGAATGTGAATGGTTTACACAATGAGATACTTGACAAGGCATACAATACGATGTATACCATGCATCCTGGGCAACAAAGATGTACCATTCAGTAAAAACTCATTACTATTGGCCTAGAATAAAGAGAGATGTAGCTGAATTTGTGGCAAAATGTCTGATTTTCCAACAAAAATAAAGCTGAACACCAAGCTCCAGCACGTAAACTTCAACCTTTGCCTATACCTATGTGGAAATGGGAAAGAATTATTATGGACATTGTCACTACTTGGCCTAGAACACAGAGAAAGAATGACACGATTTGGGTAATTGTGGATTGACTAACAAAGTCAGCCCATTTTATCCCAATCAAATAGGGTATTACACTAGATCAGTTGGTTACTAAGTACATGAATGAGATTGTTAGACTACATGGAGTTTCTTTATCCATTATGTCAAAGAGAGATCCATAGTTTGTTTCACGGTTTTAGTAGAGTTTATAGGCAGTTTTAAGGACAAAACTACACTTCATTCCTCAGACTGATGGGTAGTCAGAAAGAACTATCCAGACACTCGAAAATATGTTAAGGGAATATGTACTTGATTTCCAAGGTTCTTGGGACAACTACATCAGTTTGATAGAATTTGCCTATAACAACCAGTATCACAGCAATATATGTATGGCTCCCTATAAAGCTTTATATGGAAGAAAGTGCAGAAGTCCTGTATGTTGGGATGAAGAGGGGTTTAGAACACTAGAAGATCTGGAATTGGTTCAAGAAATAGTGGATAAAGTCAGCGTAGTAAAGGAAAATTTGAAAGACGCATAAGACAGACAAAAGAGTTATACGGATCAGCACCAAAGAGAGATAGAGTATAATGTGGGTGAGAAGGTATTCCTTCGTGTTTCACCTAAAGGGATAATCAGGTTTGGGTAGAAGAGTAAATTGAGTCCTAGGCATTTTGGTCCATACGAGATTATTAAGAAAGTTGGTCCATTGGCTTACAGGTTGGCTTTGCCTTCAGAATTAGCATAAATTCACAATGTCTTCCATGTGAGCATGCTTAAAAGATATAGATCAGATCCACTCATGTGATAAATGATTAGCCATTCGATGTTGTAGAGAATCTAAGTTATATTGAAGAACCAGTGAGAATCATGGAATTTAGGGTTAAACAGTTACGAAGCAAAGATATTCCAATATAAAGGTGTTGTGGAAACACAATTGACAAGGAGAAGCTACATAAGAAATCGAAGAACGGATGAGACAGAAGTATCCTTAACTGTTTGATAGCATAGTTACTGAATTTTGTGGACAAAATTCTTAACGAGGGAGAGTTGTAACATCCCTAACCAAACCAAATATCATATATGACGTCATTATAGGCATAAAGTGCATTTTTACGTTACTTGCCGCATAAGCATCATTTTAAATTGAGATTTCTTACATGCTAAGAAATTAAATACATGTGAATATTATAAGAGATTAAGTTAAAGTAGATGAACAATCTTAGTTTTTAAGACATGCTTACAATCAGTTTATGCAAACGAGTTTACGTCTAGGGTTTTATTCGTTGTGACCGATAAAACTTCGGTAGCGCGAAAAATTTAAAAGTTGTTATGAAATTAAATGAATTGGAAAATAAATGTAATGAAAGAATATTATTGTTTTGGAAACTGTATTTTATGACGATGTCGTAAACTTCTGTTCCGCCGACATAGTTGAGGTACTGGAGTCGGTATCAGGCCTCGAACGGGTCGCAAATATTTTCGGACCCGATTTTATCAAAAATGTTAATATGATAATAATAATTATAATAATCATAAGAATAAAAGAAAATTGGATATATATGTTGAGGAAGAGGCAGAAACGAAAAAGAAGAAAAAGGGTGAGAAAGGTTTTAGGATAGATATTGATTTTTAGTTAAAAGAAGTAGGAGGTGTAAAGGAGGGACTTGTAACAAAGACCTTTAGGGTTTGGAAGAAAGGTTGAAGATGTGCAAAAGGGAAGAGAATTAGAGAGAACAATGTGAAATAGAAACAGAGAGAGAAAGAAGAAAATAAAAGAAAGAAAAGAGAAAGAGAAGAGAAAAGAAGAAAGAAAAACTTGGTTTCAGGACCTCCTTACAGTCCAGGAGGAGGTATAATAGATTAGAAAAGAGAGAGAGAACGAGATAAAAGGCAAAAAGAGAGAAAAACAGTGATGATAGAAAAATAGAGCAAAGAGAGAAAAGGAAAAAAAGAGAGAAAATGACAGAAAGGGTAAAGCTAAGGTCTGGGTAACTGTCGGAGGTGATAGTTGGCTGTAAAGGAGGGAGAGACCGCCAGAAATTGCGAAGATTTTTGGCTAGAATAGAAGGCAGAGCAAGCGCAGGCTGGAGGTGAAAGACGAGCCAAAACGACAGCACACATTACGTTTTGGGGAATTATTCCCCCTAGGTACCTGAATTTGGTAAATTTCAATTTTGGTTCTTAAAGTTTATAATTTAATGCGATTTAGTCCTTCTAGCAAAATTTTAATTGTTTTAAAATTATTCCGGCTAGATGTAATTTCTGGCAGACTTCATTTTCGTCCTTGAAGTTTTGGCGCATTTTCAATTAAACCCTTCAAAACTTTGATGGTTTTCAATTAGGTCTTTCTGCCCGAATTGATTTCAAAATATTACAAATTAACCCCTGTAGTTACTTCCGGACTTCAATTAAGTCCTTGGTAACTTTAAAACTTATTCAATAACACCTTTTTGGTTTAAATTGATTTTTTTTAATAAATTAGACTAATTAGCTAATAAATTGAGTTAAATTATTATAGTTATTGTTAAATATAATTAGTATATGATAAATTGAGTTTTAAAATTTAATATAAATGTTATTAATAATTATTTTTAATATAGAAAATATATGTTATAAGTTAGAATTGATATGAAATAGGAATGTTATATAAATCTAATTAAGCTAATAAAAGAGAATAAATGTTTAGTCATGCATCACATCTTATATGAATTGTTTATAAATAAAACTAAATTATCATTATATTGAAATATATGAAGCATCGAGTATAGAAGGGCAGCGGGGAAAACAACCCAAGACCCAACCTTGTTTGTAATTGTGAGGTAAGTATAAACTTACTTATGTTGTTTGAAATGATTTGCTTATGAAATGAAGAATCACATATGGATTTAAACTGTTCGGATCGATACTGAAGCCCAGTCAATTGAATCGATTGATATTGAATATATGATGTTTAAATTGCTTGGATCGGTACTGAAGCTTGATCAATTGAATTATTTGCTTTGATTATATGATGGTTGAACTGTTTGGACTAGTACTGAAACCCGGTCATTTGAAATTGTTGCTAATTGAATATATGTGATTAGATCATTGAGCCGCTACTGAAATCCGACCAATTGACTTATTGAGATTTATTATATGATATCTACTTGTTTGGACCAGTTCTTAAGCCCGGTCATTGAATTATATTGAATAATGTGATAAATATATATATATATATATGTCATACAAATGGATTCATACAGGACTTAATAAAGACAATTGTGATCATCTTGACCAGTATTTGCAAATGTCATAGACGGGACCTATGGGTCACTACATGATTTTATAGATGGGACCTTTGGGTTCACATATGAATTATAAATGGACCTTCGAGTCATATAGATTTTTGTTATTGGCTAGCCATATCTATATGTTATATGAAATTCCCGATGTAGTTACTGGCTCGATGGGTCACAATGTAACTAAATGGAATCATACGACATTAAAATCTGCATATTGCAATGTTTTGATTGTTATTATGAAAATGTAATTTACAGTTGCTTTAAATTTTGTAGTTTATACTAGCTAAATATGCGACTCATCAAAATCAAAATTTACATTTTTAGGTTAGCAACTGACGGTGTCAGTTCCTCTTAGTGAAGTGTAGCACTTCACCACTCACTTTACAGGTCGGTTCAGCTGAAATATAGGGTCTCTCTCCCTTTCATTGCATTATATGTATAGTTGTCATATAGGTTGTAGTTATAAATGTTTTGTGATCTATAATGTTATGGTTTTTGTTAGGTAAATTATAACAGCGAGTTACTTCGTTTGTAACATGGATAAATGTTTTGTAAAATTAACGAGACATGTAAATATGGTTTGAATTTTTTTTGGTATTGCTATGTTATAAAAAATGGCTTGTTTAAATGACGTATATAGGTAAAGGGTGATTACAAAAAGTCTTATATTGTGTTTTCTGATCTATGTAAAAAATGGAAGGAATGGTTTTTTTAAGCCCATAATTTCAGAGGAAAACAAGTTATGTTAGGTTAGAGTTTATTTCCTGTAAGTAATTTTTTCTCTGGTTTTAGTACTAAAAATTTCAAGTGTGTATACCTAGAGGGTGGATGTATGCTTAACTTAGCTGAGCCACTATAATTCATGTGTCTCGATTTCCTTTCATTACTTTCAAGTTTTCTTGTCAATTTATGTTTTTTGAACTAAACTTCATTTTTTAATTAGTTTTATTAAATTTTGAAAAACACTGAAGTTGATCAAACTGAAATTTTTTTTTGTCTTAAGTTTTTAAAATTAATTCTTACTCTGGAATCATGCTCAGTCTGAATTCAATATTTTAGAAATAGATTATTGAATTCTAGGGTGCTCATTCAAAACAATCCATGTATTTATTCTAAAAAGATTTTTAAAGTAAAAAGATTATTGTCACATCTGAGACTACAACCTCGATATATGAGCTAAGTAAGTGGCAAAGTTCTGATATTGAAAAATGATTTAATTTTTATATTTTATTTTGTAATGGAAGTTTTGGGATATAAAATTTATATTTTTGAAAATTACTATTTAGTACATCTTGAAAACTTGGTGCTATTTAATATTTGTTAGTTTCCAAAATAACTTGGTGCTCTTTAATATTTTTTAGTTTCCAAAATATGATATTTGACTCGGAGCCCCTTGAAATTAACAGCATAATCTCATACACAATAGGAGTTAAATCACAAGCATGAGTAGAAAATAGATTAGTGAAATAGTTAGAAATAACACTTGATAAACCCATCTAGATTATTGTCCTGAAATGTTTCAGTCTATGTTTCTAGAAAACTTGTTCATGAAAACGATTTTTAGCAGGATGGAAATTTGCCATATTATAAAACATACATAAATCTGGTGGGAAGTCTTAAATTGGTGGGATGTCCCTGCTGCACTTCCCAATGCTATCTCTGATTTGGCTTCTCATTGGGTATCTATTCTCAAACGCTCTGGTGATCGATTGGTGTGGACTTCGGTATTTTTTGTCACAGCTTGGTCAATTTGGTGGAGAAGGAACACCAAAGGAGAATGATTAAATCAATTGATACCGCAACTTTGATCGATTCCATTAAGGTTAAATGCTTTTAGCTCTTAAAGGTAAAATTTAACCATCTGCCCTTCCTTCTCTCGGATCGATTTCAACAACCTCTAATTGTTGGTCAAATGAGAATGACCTGAAGCCGCTATCTACTCCTAAGAAGGACTCTGCATCAGCTTGCAAAATCTGGGATTAGAAGCTTTATCCACTTTTAGCTCAAAAAAGTTCTTTTGCTTCTACTCCCTTACATGTATCAATGCTTTACACATTGTTTACTTAATAAAATAACTTCTTTAGCCAAAAAAAAAAAAAAAAAAAAAGAAAAACCCATGAGTTTACATGTCATAATTGTTAACAATAATAATTTGAGATTATTAAGCAATATATTCAAATTGGATTGGAGCTCGATTTCTTGAATTAAAGGAATCGTTACCTTACTTAACATCTCCTATTGCTTACATATATAGTTATATAGATTTCCATGGAGCTGAAATGTCCAACTTTGAGTTCAATTTTTGTTTTTTTTAAGTTCAAATTTTTTGGTGCAATATTTCCAGTAAAGGAAATATATATATAAAGGCTTTAGTTACTTCGTACTAAAGACATGAAAGAGGCATTTCTGTTAATAACTTTAAGCAAGAAAGTGAAAGATAACTATTTCCAAGTCAATGCCAATTAATTATTAATTAAAAAGTAGTATTTGATTGATTAAAGAAAATAAAACAGCTGCTTAATGCTTATTGTTTTAAGTTACATACATGATAACATTTCCTCTTGTCAAAAGACAACCAATTGCCAGCCAAAGCACTTCATTAGCAACTACTCCATTTCTCTTTATTTTTTTCCCTCAAAAACTTATCCAAATCCAACAAAATACTCCTCTATTTGAAATTTTCTACATAACCCATTTTAAATTTAACAAACAATAACAAAATTTACATTCTTACCCTTTAAATATATGCATTAATTAAGAATCCGATTCCTTTTTTTTTTACAGCCGCAATATAGTCAATTTATTCACAATAAATTTCTTTTCTCTGGCAAATTATACAATATAGCATATTTTACATTATTTTTATTAAAAAAAATTAGCACTTATCTTTTAAAATTAAAAAAATAATATGTTTAATGTGCTTTAATACTTTTACTTTTATTTTTTTTATTATTTTTTTATTAAAAAAATTAAAAAAAAGTTACATTGTTTATATTAATAATATTTTACATAGTTTCTACCATTCACCACCAAAACTTGTCAGCCGGCATCGTCAATCACTAGCCTAGTAACGGAGTCCTCAACTGGCACTAGACCTTCAATAAATGGTGGCGAGAAAAATTTTGTTTATTTTTTACCTGAAATCTTTTAGGCTACTTTTTTCATCAATTTTTTGGTCATAGATTTTCGATATAAGGCAACCAGAAAAAAACCTAAGTAATAAGAATCATTTTGATACCTATCTTGCCTCTATTCATTGACTGGAAAGTCACATTTCATTGTTGTTCTATTGATCTTTGCATTTTGCGGTCAAATATGGTGGAGTCACAATGAAGTAATACCATATTTGGAATCTACAAGTCAAGAGTTTTCTAATGACATATAATTTGTGAGGTTTCATCATCTTTTAACATTTCCACAACGACAACTATGTGATGGAGAAAATAACCTACTTGTATACACATTTACTGATTTGTATTTACCATTGCTGATACTAATTTGTATTTACCTTTACTGATTTTTATTATAATTCATGCTTATTCACTGAGTTTATTCATATTTATTGATTGTTTTTAATTTTAATTTTTATTGAAGTTTATTGAAATTTTTTATTGTTATTAATTATTATTAAATTTTTTATTTATTTTTGTATTAACTTTATTACAAAAATTTTGCTGATTATTATTGGAATTTATTGAAAATTGTTATCAAATGATGGTTATTGAAAATTTTTATTTAATATTTTTTTACTGTCATTAATTATAATTGAATTTTATTAAAAAATTTTATTGAATATTTTTAATATTATTTATTTTTTTATTGATTTTCAACTAAGTTCATTAAAAAATTTATTGACAGTTTTCTATTGTTACTGTTATTGAATTTGTTTATTAATTTTTACTAGGTTTATTGCAATTTTTTATTACTAATTTGTCTGTTATTGAATTTGTTTATCAATTTTTATATTTTTTATTAATTAATTTTCATTGAGAGTTATTAATTATTATTTATTGAAGTTTTTTGAAATTTTTATTAAAAAATTTATATTGTTACTTATTTTAAGATTTATTGATAATTTTTAGTGACAATTTTTTATTAATGATCATTAATTATTTTCATTAAAAATTGTTATTAATTATTATTGCGCCAATATTATTTTTAGTCATCGTGTTATCATGTTTTTGGATTTTTACTCTATACTATTGGGCACTTTTAGCTCTTAATTATTAAAATTTGTTACACTTACATCCTTCGTCCAATAGAAAATAAAAAGTGGACTACACTGTAATAATAGGCGTGTGAAGAGGGTTAATGAAGTCTTTCACAATCAAAACAATATCATTTAGATTAATTTAAGTAAAAATAATTTAAAATTCATGGACCATTTTGAAATTTGATATAATCTTGGATTTTTCTTATTCTTCAAGAGAATAAGATTAAACATGTCTCTTGCAACATTGTCTAATTCTAATAAAAATTATTAACTAAACAACAAGGACAAAAAATAAAGAAGGAAAGGAGCCTGCTAGGAAACTCAAATTTTAATTTCTTGTTTTAATTATCAATTAGCTAACTAAAAATTAATTTTTGATTAAAAGTCTTGAAATTTGTTGCTTTTTGGTGTTTTTTAATTATGAACAAACTCAGAAACAGAAGTGATATGACATTTCATTTATCGAGTTGTGTGATTTCATAAAGAGTTAGATTTACTTAGAACTAGAGTCGGTTTGAATTATTTAATGTAAAAATATATTTTAAAATAATGATAAATATATAGACTCTCAGGTCATTCCGTCCAGAAACGGCATTAGTCAACGGAAAAAGTCTACGATTTTTTTTTTTTTCAAAATGACAAAACTACCATTTGGTTTATTTGAATTAAATCATACTAATTAAACCCAATTTTTAAATCAAACCCTTATATCAACTCTTCATCTTCTCCAACTCTTTATCTTCTTCAACTCTTCATCTTTTTTAACTATTCATCTTCATAATAATTACCCATTAAATCATCTCCTTTTTCTTCTTCTCTCTCTTAAATCATCTCTTCATTTCCTCCTCTCTCTCACCTCATCTTTTCATTTTCATAATATTCATTTAATCTAATTAAATATTTTTATTTTAATCTAATTAATCAACTTCAGCTCTCCAATGCTTACCCTAACTATCACGAACTGCCTCATCTTCCACGCATACCCCCCACCACCAATCCACCTCTCATCGACATGTAAGGTGATTGTTCTCCTTAAAGCGAACGAAAGAAAGCCCAGGTTCTATGGCACAGAAGGCCTACAAAAGCTAGAGGGGGAGAGGAGCTTCCACGGGGAGGGAGTTTTCGAAGAAAAAAAAACAATAAGCTTTCAATTTCAAAGAATTAGGGCTTCTGTTCCTTCAATTAGAGAATTAGAAAGGGTTCTTCTCCTGGGAATTGGGGAAAATTAGAAATTAGGGATTTTGTAAAATTGGGAATTTTAGTTGCGGGTTGGAATTCCCTGTTTGTCTTTGTTTGTTTGTTTCCAATTTCAAAATAAATTGAAGTTAGGAAACAGTTCTGGATATATGTTAGAGTGATTTTACTTTCATGCTTTTTCTTCCTTCTGTTGTAATTTCTGAGAAGAAAATTTGGTTCTGGAACATCTACTTCTATAAAAGACAACTTAATCAATTTTGAGTTTGAATCCAAAGCTACTAAGGTATTTTTTTTTTGAATTTTCATCTCGTTTTTCCTTTAGATTTCTGTTCAAAATGACTAGAAACATTTGGGAGCTTGATTGAATCCCAGAATCCTAGTCAAAGAGATGATTCTGGGTTTTTTTGTTAAAGTTCTTCTTCTTTCTCAATAATTGCCATTCTGTTCTGAAATACATAAGGGAGGGTATTTTTGGGATTTTCAAAAATTTAAATGCAAATTCTTTGACTTTTACGGCTGACTAACGACCAAAATGGACAGAAGGACCTGAGAGTCTATTATTTCAAACGTTAGGGACCCGATGATACAATTTCCAAAATAGAAGGACCCCAGAGTACATTAGGCCAAACCTCAGGGACCCAAAAATAATTACCCCTTTAAAATATTATAAAATAATAAATAAATAATATTTTAAAATAAAAAGAAAAGAAAATTTAAGAAAGGGAAGAATGAGAGTGGGGATGAACGAAGAAGAGGGAAATATAGAAAAAAAATAGAAATCAGAAGAGAGAAAAAAGAGGGAAATGGGACCGAGAGAGTTCAGAAACTTCAACCGGCCATCATCATAGTCGGCTCCAGTAACTGATAACGACATACGCCACATCACCAGAAAGCTGGTAACGAGATGATTTAGGCACCACCAAGAAGTCCTACATCGGACGTCGCACGTGCCCACAAGCGCCGGATGAAGTTTCGATGACTATTTTGGGAACTATTCACTAGCAGCTTCCAATGAGTTCTCCGATAGCTTTAGGTGACTTGACAACGAAACTAAGGGTATATTCTGAATCCTCTCATCTTGTACTTCAATGTGGTGTAGAGTTTTACTCTAGTCGATGCCATATTCCAATTGGTGGACGAGAGAGAAAATCGAATGGATTTCTCTATTTTTTGGTCAATCAGTGACTCTTTTGGAGAAACTAACACAATTTTTTGGTTTGTTATGCCAATATTCCTTAGATTTTGAATCTTTGACAAACTAACTTGAATTGTGATCTACTAATGTTTTTTTAAGTATTTTAGTATTGATACAACAAAACAAGTTGAAGCCAAAATGAAGTCATGTCCAAAAAGTCAAACTATAAAGAAAATAAAACAACATCGCGCACGCCACACCATGCGTCTCGCACAAGAATCACCCAAGGTTGTAATCTAGAATGTTTTGGGTATGCATCGTGTGCGCTACCCCTAGTGTCTCACGTGTAAATCACAAAAGCCAGTAGTCCAAAATGTTTTGGGCATGCATCTCGCGCGCTACAACATATCTGCCTCGTGACCTTCAAAACTGAAGACCTCTAAATATTGTTCATGTCACATACACTACTCGTACTGTCTTGTGTGCGACATTACTTCAACAACCCAATGACTAGTGCATCAAATGCTTCTGACACCATTTAAAAGTCTGTTGTAGTAGCCGTTAGAAGATTTCATTGAGAGGTCGCGTATACTACACCTTTGTCTCACACTCGACTTACGGATATACTCAAAATTTCATCTTTCAAAGGTCCAACGGCTAGAAGGGTTGTTCTGGGTGTAAATACTCCTCTCTTCTGCCATTAAGAGTAAACACAATTACTTAATTCATCACAATCAATTATCCAACAACCTTTTAAGTCTTTTTTTCTTCATTATAATTAATTCCTTATGTTTAAGTTATTGAGTGAGCCTTAAAACTCATTTATTGTAATCAAGATTTGTAAGGTTTGTGAGTTAGCCTTGGAAACTCTAACTTTCGTGTAAGCTTAGAAACACCATTATGATCAAGTTGCTTTGGTTAGTAAAACCTAATTCTTGAGGGAATTGAAGAACTGGATGTAAAATTGATTAATATCCAAACCACTTTAACCTTCTACCTCATTCTTCATTCTCTTCTACTCTTGAAATTTATCCACTAACTAATTCATCCCTCCTCTTAGTTGCCATTTTTTTCAACAATTGGTTTCAAAGCTTGACTATTTCATTAAAGCTTAATTATGGGAATACATCCAAATGAAAAATATTTAAGATCTCCATTACTAATCCTTAAAGCCATTTTTTAACGGCAGTGACTTTCAATATTGGAAGGTTAGAATGGAATCTTATCTAGAAATCCAAATGCTATGGGAGTATGTAATCGAAGAGCTAAAATTCCCTATAAAAAAAAGATCAAAATGGAGTTGAAGTTTTAACTCATAGAAAGATGTGGTTCGAAAGATTCAAAAGCGAACTTGCAAGGAGTAAACTTTGTCAGAGTGTCAATTTTGAGTGTGTATCTAAAGAAGAAGCCAGAAGAATTATACATTGTTCTTCTCCTTATGCAATGTGGAGAACATTGGAAAATTACCATGAATGCACTGAGCAAGTTAGGGAATTAGCTCTCATATTTGAATATGAGACATTCAAGAGGAAGTCAGAAGATATCACCAATATGATTAATCGACTTCTAGCCTTGGTTGCAAACTTAAGGAAGTTAGGCAAGCACTACACTCTTGATGAGATAAATAATAATCTATTAAGAACCTTACTAGAAAAATGGGATTCTCTCGTATTGTCTATAAAGTGATAAGCTTATTGGAGAACTCCTCACCTCTAGAAGTGATGAGCTTAATAGAGAAACTCCTCACCACTAAAAGTGATGAGCTTATTGGAGAACTTCTCACATAGGAGCTCACTGTCAACAAGAAAAGCAAAGAGAAAGAAGCATTACAAGGCAAAGAAAAGAAAGGCAAGTGCTTTCAAGGAAATTCAATAAAATACTTCAATTGATGAGTCTTCCTCAAGCAAAGATGATCATGAAGATATGGATGAGAAGAAGGAGATAGTCTTGCTCACCAAAAATTTTGGATCTCTTACAAAGAATAAAGAATTTTGAAGAAGATTCAAGAAGAATCCAGAAATGAAGGTCAATAGATATAAAAGTGGCAATTTATGTCACATAAAAAGTGATTTCCAAAGCTTAGAAAAGATAATAAGAGCAAGGCAAGGAGTAGAAGAAGGAAAAAAAAGGAAAACAAAGACAAGAAAAGTCCTTCAAGGCCATTTGGAGTGATAGTGATTATTCTATCAAAGAAGCAGATAACAAAAAAGAAGCCAACCTATGCTTCTTTGCTTAAGAGGAATATCACTCCAACTCATCATGTTTCATGGCATAAGAAGATTCCACAAACGAGGTAACTCTAAACTCTTGCTCTTTATCTAGTGATGATGATGATTGTGTTATTAATTAACATGATGATTGCAATGATATAAATAATGATAGTAATGATTGTGATGATGATTTTGTGAATAATAATATGGTTAGTATTTTTAATCAAATGACTTCAAAATGCAATAAATTCTTAAAACTTAAAGATAAGTATAAGTCTAGAAGCAAAAAGCTTGAAAAAGAAATGCATAAGTTAAAATTGATTGTGAATGATTTGATAGCTTCTAATGAGAAGCTAGAGTTAAGTTTGAAAGAACATGCTCACATAGATATTGAGAATAAGAAATTAAAAATGTGTGTTGGTGAGTATGAGAGGACTAAAGCACTTGATCAAATGCTTGATGCCCAAAGACCTCATTCAACCATGAGAAGTACATAAAAAAGCTTCTTAAGAATTTTGGTGTGGATGGATGCAAGAGTAGTAAGAGACCAATGAGCGCAGCAACAAAGTTAAGTATTGATGAATTTGGTGTGCCTATTAGTGAAAAAATATATCGAGGTATGATCAAATCGAATCCCTTTTACTTAACTACATCTAGATCGGATATCATGTTTAGTGTTTGCTTTTGTGCTAGGTTTCAAGTATGTCCTAAGGAATCACATTTGCATACTGTTAAAAGAATTTCAACTAGCATATTGCACTTAGGTTTATGCTATCCTAGAAATTCATACATTGACCTAGTTGGCTATTCTTATACGGATTATATCGATAGCTTATTAGATAGAAAAAGTAGCTCTGGGATATGTCATATCTTAGGTGAATGTTTAATCTTTTGGTTTAGCAAGAAACAAGTATCGGTAGCTCTTTCCAATGTACCGAGACAGAGTATGTCACAGCCAGTGCTTGTTGTGCTCAAATCATATAGATTAAATGATAATTGTATTACTTTGGCATAAAACAAGACCATATGCCCCTTAGGTATGATAAAACTAGTGCCATAACATATCTAAGAATCCTATTAATAATTCTAGGACAAAACATATAGATATTAGGCATCATTTCATTAGGGATCATATGCAAAATGGTGACATAGCATTGGAGTTTGTGGAAACCGACAATCAACTAGCGAATATATTCTCCAAGCCATTATGTGAAGAGAAGCTTAACTCAATTCTACTAAAGGTAGGCTTGGTGAATAGTACATGTCTAATCTAAAAATTTTTACAATTAAAATTTTTGCCATAATCAATTGCTTGCCTATGTGTTTCTGACATGATTGGATGTTATGTGATTGATCATTGTTACTCATGCATGCAAAATGTTCTTAATAATGTTTTTTTAAAATAAATTGAAGTGACAAATGTGTTTTTAATTCTCCAAAGTGTTTGAAAAATGTTTTTACAAAGATTTTTGGTATGTAGCGAATGTTACCATATAGATTGCATATGCTACTTTACCTCCTTTCAAACAAAATGTTTTTACCTATCTTCGCGCATGCTACCATATTGTACCGTACGCAACATGTTTTCAAAAACTAGTCATTGCTAATGTGGCGCACACTAATTCAGCTATAATTTTTTGAACAACCTTAAATTCCCTGAGAGTTATAGGATTTTTAAGACATCACACACAATACACATATGTAGCGTACGTAACTGCCAATCCTTCAACAAAAAGGAATTTAAGTTTTATTTTGATTTGGATTTCAAAAATATCTTTCAAATAGCTAATTGCTAAGTTTTTTCCTATAAAACCCCCCCTTTATGCATGTTTTATCTCTCAATTGCTTTCAAAACTTTATCTCCCTAAAAGCTCTAAAAATTTTATTTGAAATTTTAGTCTTCTTCTTATCAAATTCACTTCATGGCAAGAACAGCTAGAGGTAGAAACTCTAACCTTTCCCCACCTTTAAATTGCCTTCTGAATCATGCTCCAAACAATCTAAATCTGGAACAAAGAAGGATCTTCAAAAAGCAAAAGAAGAAACAGTTTCATGCTCCAACGGCTATTGATGAGGGAACCTTAACCACCCTTGGAATTCTTGATGAGGTAAGTGAAATTCTTAATAATTCCTCTATTTATCTCATCTCCTTCATCCATAGTGAGGGCTATACAACCCTCATATATGAATTTCTTGCTTCCATCAAAATCACTTGGATGAGAGATCCTGCAACACAAAACCTCAGAAGCCATCATGCCTATTTTCACATTCGTCTTTTTAGAATTGAACACTCCGTCCATAGAGAGCAACTTGCCCAATTTTTCAACCTTTCCATTGGCAAGCTCAGCGATTTCAAAAACCTCTTTATTGAGGACTTTACCAACACTTTGAAAGATCTAACCATTGATCAATGCATGACCCCAAAGCCTCAAAAGCCACTTCTCTAAAAACTCATTCTTGGTGGTTCTTTCACCAAATAGTTGGCGATTCAATCCTTGCTAAGAAGTGGCCAAACAGGGTTTCCTGAAAGGACCTTCTTCTTCTTTATTGTGCTAGGACCTCTTCTCCTTTTTGCGGTCCCACAATCTTCATAAATCATTGTATGAAGATTGAAGACTCTAGCACAAAAAGCCCTGCCATAGCTCATCTAATCACCTATCTAACCACCTAACTTGTAAACTTTGATAATTCTACAATCAAATCCTACCTTGAAAAGGATCATAAAGTTCTCGTTAAAAAAAGGTTCAACCTCAACCACCTCATCCGGGAATATCTTGCAAACAAAACCTCTTTTGTCCAAAGGCCTCTAAGTTCTCCTCCTAGGACAGCCTCAAAAAGGCCTAGAACTTCACATTCTCTACCTCCAAGGCCAAAAGAAAAATCCTCTAAAACCCAAAGAAAAATCTTGAAATGGCTTAAAACTGTTGGTGAAAGATTGGGGGTTATGTGTAGTGATGTCTCTTCATCCTCCTTCTCTGATGAAGATGACTTTGGTCTCAACAAAGGGGTGACGACTTATCTACTGGTTCCTGATGACGTCCCGACTGATCGCGACTGACTTTTCCGATTTTAAGAAAAAAACCGAAAAATAAAATTTTGAATTTGAAAAAGCAAGTGATAAAACATTTTTGGTTGATTGCCGAACTAATCGGTCTTAAAATTCGTTTTTAGAGTCGCCACCCGTTGGGATACCGGTTTTTTAAAAAACCAATTTAAGAAAAAGTTGACTCCGTTTTTTTAAATGGATAAAGCATTGGTTGAACCAAAGATTTGGGTAAAAGGGTTGGGTACATTAGCCGAAATTACATTTCGACTAACTCCCGGTATTAAACCGGCCTCTCAAACCGAAACCGTTTTCCAAATTAAGTCAAGTCAGTTATTTAATTTTGAAAATAGCTAAACGATGTTCCTAAGCGGTAATTAAAAATGTTCGCGCAAACACAAACGAAAAAGCGGTAAAATGGCGGAAAATAAATTTGCAGAAAGTAAAACCTAAACAACTAATTACAAAACCGAATACCTATTAATTACAATCTACCCTTAAATAACCCAAATTAAACCCAAAACCCGAAAATTAACTAAAACTAACA
>CANUEY010424446.1:0-11575 GCA_948099555.1 Croton setiger
AATTTGGTCATTTAAAAAAAAACGTTGACTTTTTCGTTGACTAACAGCAGAATTGGATGGAAGGACCTGAGAGTATAATATTTCAAAAGATAGGGACCCGATGATATAATTTCCAAAATAGAGGGACCTACGAGTTCGTTGCGCCAAACCACAGGGACCCGAAAGTAATTACCCCATATATATATATAATATTTTTATATACAAGTTAGTTTGAGTTTGAATTGAAAAGTGAGAATATTAGTTAGAATAACAGTGTCATTTTATCAATTGTACTATTTAAAAAGTTTGTTTTCGGTTTGTTTAAGCTGTAATAATAGGTATTTTTTCCGCAATTATTTATATTGTTAAAAGAGTATCTAATAATTAAATAAATTAATCTTACAAATTTATCCTAACACAACAAAGAAAATTATCTAATTATTTATAATAAAAAATATCAAGAATACAATATACTATTACTTTCTTTAAATCACAAATATACAATTACTTTTAACATTATAAAATGACTGATTGCAGATATTACATCATAAAATAAATAAATACAACATAATCATCACCCTTTCAACATATGGTAAAAAAATAAAGTAGTTCATATCGAACACTCATCATATCCTATAGTGAGAAACAATCATAAAAAACAAATAGAAAAAAAAAAAATCTTTCAAAAAGATGAAAAATTTTGGAATAGGTTAATTTTAATCATATAAATTTCAAGTTAACCTTCAATGCCTTTATATTTGATATGTCGTTGAAAAGCTCTAGACTCGTAGATTCCAAACATAATCTTACTTTTTTGTGATTTCACTGTGTGTCACCGGAAAATACCAAAAAATAGTAGATCAGCGGCGAAAGACGATTTTTTTCCCGGCCATTGAACAACGGTAAGCTAGGTACCAAAATGTTCCTTTCACTTTGACTTCTTTTGGTGGCCTTAGATCAGAAATCTGTTGCCTAAAAAAAAGATGAATCAAGGTTCAAAATTTTTGGATACTAAAAAATTCAAAACTAGATCTGAGTTTTCTTGTGATTCTTGCTATTGTTTGTCAGAGGTTTGGTGCTGGTTAAGTTTTCCGCTTGGGTTAATAATTGGTGATGTCCGCTAGCCTGAGGATGAATGGAGGTGAATAGGGAATATGGATTTGTTTTTAACATGGAAACATCAAAATTCTACTTTTTATTTTATTTTCTTGTTAATTCCATTTTTTATAATAATAATAATAAAACATGTCAAATTACATGAAAAGTACTATATTTTTTAATTATGAAATACAAAGTACTAGTTTAAATGAAATGTAGTTTCCCTTAACAAAAACTGGACTAATTAAAATGTGCAAGGTGATTTTTTGAATACAAGGAAAGAATTTACCATAACGAATTAGCAAAGAGTGTGGAGCAAAGTTAGAATTGTTTATGGTGAATAAGACCTGTTAAAAATGTAAAAATTGAAATAAATCAATCCAATTTTGAAACAGAGAAACTATTTTATACCTGATAAGAACTTGGGATTTAAGGAAATAAATTATAATATTTAATTAATTTAAATGTTATATATAAGGATAGAGATAGAAGATTTGTAGCTTAACTTAAGTTGACCATTCATTCAACTCCCCTCCCATTTATCATTGAGAAACCCTAAATTACTAAGCAAAAAACTTTTAAAGTATGGCTATTGTAACACCCCAAACTCAACCAACGTCATTTCATGCATAATACGCATTTTCATTTCATACTTATTTGTGAATACTCGAATTTTGAGGACCGGAAAACCGAGTTTCGCAGACCGCAAACAGTCAGGCCAGACCGGACATTTTCGGAACACAGTGCCGGAAGAGTGTCTTCATCGTACTTGAAATGTTTGGGATTTCACGAGGGTCATAGAAATGTCCTCGAAAAAGCCATCGAAGTCCTGGAACGTCCCAAAAAGGTTTCGGAATGAAAAACGCGCGAGTGGCGGAAGCGAGGCAGCCCTGGCCGCCCAAGGAAGGTGCCCCTGGCCGCCCTCCACGGCAGCCCTGGCCGCCCTCGGTTGACTTTTGGCTAAATTTTCACTTATAAATACCCCCCAAAACTTCATTTTTATTCACACCTTGAGCTGTGTTGACAGCCGCTCTCTTCTCCCTTTTTGCCTATGGTGATTCTTCATCTCCAGGCAATTCTTTACTGCTTTTTGCATTGCATTGCTGTGATAACTTGCATTTGCATACATAAACATAATAAAAATAAGTCCAAATCAAGTTGAAGCTAAGGAATGGACACCAACTACCTAAGGTACGTTTCGAAACTCGATCTTTTTGATTTAATTCTCTCTTACCCCTTCTTCTATCATGCATACATAACATATTGCATCACATAAACACACTTTTTTGGCTAATACGCCATCTTAATCACTTATTTTAGCCGCCGCGCCACTCAAATTAAATCTTTCGGCCAAAGCACCACTTAAATCATTCTTTTGGCTACAACGCCTAAACAAATATACCTTTTTTGCCCTACGGCTTGATAAACCTCTTTTTCCCCGGCGAAGATAACAAAATTACAATTTTGACCACAGAAGTCATAAAACTCCTTTTTCGGCCACAGCTTCTACAAAATCACAGTTTGACCACGGAAGTCATAAAACTCTCTTTTTGGTCACTAGACCAACAAAATTACAATTTTGACCGCGGAAGTCATAAAACTCCTTTTTTCGGCCACAAGGCCTAAATTTCACACATTTCGACCACGGATGTCGATAAACTCCATTTTCGACCACGGACGTCGATAAACTCCATCTTCGACCACGGACGTCGATAAACTCCATCTTCGACCACGGACGTCGATAAACTCAATTTCCGACCACGGACGTCGATAAACTCCATTTCCGACCATGGACGTCGATAAACTCTTTTTCGGCCACTAGGCCTACATTTCGACCTCGGATGTCGGATAAACTCCCTTTTTGGCCCCTAGGCCTAAATTCACTTTCACACACTTATAGCATGCATACATGCATACATCCCCCTCCATCGCATTTAAATAAGCAATTCGAACTACATTGACATTGATCTCTCATTCAAAGGAGAGTATGTAGGCATATTCGAAGTATCACTTCGAATAGCAGGTCTTCCCTCTCCCTATGATCATTTTTAAATCTTTATTCCTGCATCACATACATTTAGAAGATAGAATTATGGATATGAATGCATGACATAACCTCCAAATCCACCTCGGGTTCGAAGACTAGTGCATTTCATCCATTGGAGCGATTAACCTAGAAATAGGTTAATCACAAAACGGACTCACTAGGGGTTCTTTCTTAATTTTTCCCCTTTAACAAATTAAATTAAATGGCGACTCTATACACACACACATACACACATTCACCCCGAGTGAACATCCTCGGCCAACCGACTTCTCTTGCGGATTAGCCCGGCGGCACCTCCGGTAAGGGTTCACAATCTGGCGACTTTGCTGGGGAAAGACTTAACTAAAGTTAAGTGTGGATTACCATTGCATTCATATCCATTGCATCTATCTTCTCTAACCTTTTTTCAGGAACAAGTGCTCTTTCCTAAAGAAGCCTTGAAGAAGATTTGGACTTAAAAAAAATAATAAAAGGAATTGCATTTGCATCTGATGTGCATCGTTTTAAAAAAAAATGATGATGATTAGTTTTCAAAGCATAAAAAATGAATTTCTTCTCTCTCTATAAAACTTCTGTGAGTTGGGATAGTAAGTAGCACTAGATGGGCACGTCTCTTTGATGATTGTCCACGGACAGCTAAAGTGTCCCACCTTGGTGCCAAAAACCACTTCTAATCTTTTTAATGGTGGCCCATGTAACGTCCTCTCTTATACCTTACGTTATAAAACATGTCATATTTTTTTTTATAGTTATATCATCTTTTAATTCTCACATTAACCTATTCCAATTCAAACATTAATCAACATATATCAAACATAAAGCAATCACCAAACATACATATTACAATTCTTTATTTACATACACTGTGCCTTATTATCCCAAAACTTAATAAACATATAGATACATGCCAAACTAGAAAAGTAATGATATACAGAAATAACATTAAACAAAACTCTATATGCAAATGATACAGATAATTTGATGTGAGGGAGAGAGGCCTAGGCTTCAGCTGTACCGGCCTGAGCAATAGACCAGTGAAGTCTCAGTACTTCACTCAGATAGCAGACCTGAAAACATAATATGCAATTTGTGTGAGTCGCAAAACTCAGCAAGTGCTAAACAAAGCATATATAACAAATAAGGCAAAACATCAAAACATATCAATAGCAGTCATTTTTAGGTCATTTATAACATATATATATATCAAAACCATAACATCCAATGCATAATGACATGTCATTTCTTATTATTTAGTTATGATTTATCGACCAAATGTTGCCCCGGGAATTTCACGGCATAGCAGTAACCATAGCTGGCCAGCAAACCTGTAAGACCAGAATATATCGTCGGTCATAAAGGGATCCGCAGATCAACCTTTTATATGCAGTATTCACCGGATCATTCTGCATTGTATAGGACCCGTAGGTCTTTCTATAACATATTACACTAATAGGCCTTTCCATCAAATCATAGAGGAAATCGTAGTTTCTCAAACGTGAAATCTACAACATTGGCAACGATAATCACAATAGCCTTATTTAAGTTCTGTGAACATATGCTTGTAAATCATGCTTATCATATCGTCATGCTTATAATCATATAATTATATAATCACATAACCGGGTTTCATTACCAGTAACAATAACATGGTATAAACATATATCATTTAATCCAGATCACATAACTCAACTGGTCGGATTTCAGTACCGACTTAGGAACCACAAACATAGCAATTCATATATCACATATAACCAATTGACTAGGCTTCAATACCGGTCCAAACAATTTATCAAAAGTCATATATCATACCTCATAGGTGTTCATATCTCAATTCCAGTCTTTATATCACTATATAACATACATGGCAATATCACAGAATTCATATCAAACACATATAAGTAAGTGGTCTTAGCACTTACCTCACTGCTGTGTACTCGGGTGGCCCTCGGGTTCCTTACCCGCGCCGCTCGAGAACTCGATGCGCCTATAATGCATAACATAGCAATGATGTTCAAATAATTAAATCAGAAATCCATATATGCTATGATGCATGATTTCATAATTAATTTCTGTGTCATTTCTGTTTAAAATTAAATCCATAAATTTCCAATTTAAAACTTATTTCATATCATAATTGAACATATTATAAAACTCAATTTTCCATATAATAATTATAATTAAGAATAATTATAATTATTAAAACCAATTTCAAGTTTAAATAAACCATATAAATAATTAAAACCAATTTCATATTTAAATTCCTTAACCAAACATTTTAAATTTGAAATTTTAGCCTTAAAACGATCTCAAAATAAATTTCTGACGTCAAAAACGGATTCAGGACGTCGAAATTAGGCTGGAAGGGCTAAAACATAATTTATAAAAGTTTCTGAGTCAAAAGTGCAATTATTAAAAATTGAGGGACTAAAAATGCAATTTACCAAAAATATACATTTCTGCCCAGAAGGGCTAATTTGTAACAAAACAACAACTATAGGGGTCAATCTATTTCATAAATAAATTCTGCTGGACTAAATTGAAAACATGTATGAATTCAATTTGAAGGACTTAAATGCATAAATAAATTAAGTTCAGGGGTTAAAATGAGGTTATACCGAAATCCAGGCACCAGAACAGCAAAATTCCCTAAAACGCACGCCCCTGTGCCAATTCACTCGCGCGCCTCGCGCAGATCAAAACGCAGAAACTACGTGCGTTTTGATTCCCTCACAGCAGCTCACCCGCGCGCTTGCGGCTGGCCCCAAAACGCACGCCTAGGGTGCCGTTTTGGACCTTCTTCTTCACCTCGACAGAACCAGTTTCCCTAGCAGTCCCCTGTTTTTCCCGACAGCTATTCTGGCCAAAATCAACTTCCTCAACTAATTTCTCGACCAAAACTCGACGTAAAAACCTTACTCTACCTTCCTACAACCCTTCCCAACAATTTAAAACATCTCATGCACTTATTTTTTCTCTCCTCTCTTTCCTTTTTTCCCAATTTTATCGTTTCTGCCCTGTTTCCTATTCCTCACTGTTTTCTCCCTTTTCCGGCCAGCCCAACATCCCTTTCTTCTACCTAACCACTTCCTCACCTTCCCTGGACACTCAGGAACACAGCCATGTAAAATTTCTAGCTTCTCTTTCTCTTTTCTCTTCTGTTTTCTATCCTTTTCTTTTTCTCTCGATTTTCTTTCTATTTCTGATTTCCTTTCTTTTCTTATGTTCACTCACCAAACCCTCACATCTAACCTCTTTAATTTAACCTCCACATCATGTTTAAAGTCCAGAAGATAAACATAACACCTCCTCCTTGATTAAAAGACCAAAAACAATATTAAACACACTTTACCCTTTCATTAGGGTTTCCTAAATAATCCACCAAAACTCACTTCACCTATTCTGCCAAAACACACATCCTAAACTGGATTTCATTATAATTTTAAGGTCAAAATAAATAATATAACATGTGGGTGAAGTTTCGTAAAAATCAGAATCCAAAAACGAGTCGTCGTTTGGTCGGTTCCCTAAACCGACTCTGAAGCTCGACGTTTTTTGCGGAACCGAAACCGTACGACGTCGTCGCATAATTAGGGTTCCAAAACTCTTTAAAACATATTCAAAAACATACCAAAGTCAAAAAGTTCATATTTTACGCGATTTTGGCATTTTCCGATCGCGCGGGTCCGAAAACCCTAATTAGCTCTGTTCGTGTCTTTCGACGGCAAACAAGCCTATAACATAACTTGTTTCTCTTATTTAAATCATATATTATCAAATATAAATCATATAATCCATAATTAACTTATTTATCAACTTAAATCATGATGCATTTTAATGAAAATGCATAAAATGCATGAAATGACGTCGGATTGACGTAGGGTTTAGGTCCGGGGTGTCACAGTCCAAGAGTAAGTCGTACCGCTGGAACCATGCGAAGCTCTTTGCTTCACATGTGGCTAGGTGTGAACCCTTACCGGAAAGCCTTCCGAGCCACCGGGCCGATCCGCGGGGGAAGTCGGTTAGCCGGGGGTGTTCACTCGGGGTGAAGTGTGTGTGTAGAGTCACAACTTAATTTATTTTTTTGAAGGGGAAAAATTAAGAAAGACCCCCTTAGTGACTCCGTTTTGCGATTAACCTATTTCTAGGTTAATCACCCCATTGAATGAAATGCACTAGTCTTCGAACCCGAGGTGGATTTGGAGGTTATGTCATGCATTCATATCTAATGATCTTTCTTCTAAATGTATGTCATGCAGGAATGAAGATTTGGAAAAAATATTTGAAAAAGGGAGAGGGGAGACCTGCTGTTGATGCTTAATTTTTGTCCCAAAAAAGTACCAGTGATGATAACTTGCCAATGTTCGAAGAAGTCTCTAGAAAATTCCGTAAACGATCGTTCAATTCCCAGAATATTTTAAGTGTGGTTCTCCTATTTTCGAAATGGTTTATTGTCCTTAGCGCTCAAGAAAATCCTTTTTCTCCAAAAGTATATGATCAATTCATTTTCTTCTTTTAAAAAGAGAATTTAGAATTTAAGAATTAAAAAAATGAAAGAAATCTTAATTAAAGTTTGATTTATCCTTTTGTAAAGAATTTTTTATTTTAATATTAATTTTTGTTTTAGCTTTATTTTTAGTTTTAAAAATTATGATGTTGTTTAAAAATAATTTTTAAAGAAATTTTATATTTTTTTTTAAAGAAAAATTGAATTAGTGAAGAAAATGAAGAAAATGATGAAATTGAAAGAAAATTGAAAGAAGATAGGCGAATTAGAAACAAATCAGAAACAGGAAGGGTTTAATTGTAGACGAAGGTGAAGTTCTGGGGGTGAAAGTAAGATTTTCAGAAGTATAAGGGTGAGAAACAGGAGGCCTGTAAAAGAGAAGCTAAAATGTCGCGTTTGGGTTAAAACGGTGACGTTTGAATATGAAACGGCGTCGTTTTGGATTAGGGCGAGGCAAAAATAAAAATGCCGCATTTTGATATGGAACGGTGTTGTTCCATATCAAAACGCAGCAGTTCCTTCATCCAGTCTGAAACAAAATCAATTGAAGGCAAAATTGTTTTGGGAATTAGGGTTTCTTTGGGACCAAATTGAAAACAGACTGAGAGTGCAGAACAATTGAGTGCAAAATTGAAAATGAAAACGAGAGAGAGGAGTGGAATTGAGTAGGGAAAGAACGAGCGTGAGAGAAGAAGAGTGGGAACAGAAAGTAGGAGAACCAAAAATGGGAATGGGCATGTAACAGATTGCAACAGAAAAGGGAAAAGGAGAGAAGAAGTGACGAGGAGCGTCTGGAGGTTAGGAGTTCATACGAGCAATCCAAAGGAAGGACAGTTGGACGAATGAGAGTAGAAGGGGTGGCATCTATAAGAGAAGGAGCCATCGAAGGAGAAGGAAGGGGGATTCGGGATAAAAAATCAGTGCTAGAATCAAAGGAACATCCAGGAATTTCGAAAGAAATTTGCTGGAAATCCCAAGTTTGAATTTTCTCTTTTCTGTTGAATTTGTTTTCGTTCTATAGTCTTTACTTCAATTCTTAATTCAAAATCAATTTGAAATTAAGGATTGAAGGTTTTTGAATTCTGGACTTTCTGTAATCGTCATTTCTGGATTGAGCTAGCTGTAAGGATTTCGTTGGAGATTGTTTCTGTAATGAATGTTTGGCATTAATTCTGAGGTACATTAGCTAAATCTCTTCTATTCAATTTTAATTTGAGAATAATGTTGGGTGAAATCTGGGAACCAGATTGACAATATACTGTTTTTGTGTTTGAATGTTTTTAAGTTGATTTTAATTTTTGATGAATGCAATCTGTTGGGAACAATATGATATATCAATATATATTATCATTATATCTGGGCAATATTGTTTGGAGAATGATTGAAGTTCTGTTTGGTTCCCCATTTCATGATCAATCTTTTCTGTATTGATTATAATTGTTTGTAATGCATTTGTTGAGTTAGTTTATTCCATATTGATTGGGAATGCATCTTGCCATTTGTTTCTGATTGCTTGTTTGTTCTTACTACATTTGTTGGATCTGCTTCTAAATAATTAGTAATTTGTTGACACATTTGTTCAATTCTTCAAATGAGTTGTTGTGTTTGCTGGATTTGCTAGGTTGTCTAGAATAAGCATGTTTAGGGATTATCTACAGAATGCAGTCATTAAATCTATTGTAGTTCATATGAGTCATATTATTTTGCATTTCATCTAGGATTTATTGCAGTAGCATTTCATTCTAGATCTAAGTCTGATTGTTACTGAAGATATTGCAAATAACATATCCTGTTAATGATTCTGTCTTCTAAAAGTTGTTCAAGATTTTGTAAAATGGCAAAAGCTTCATATCATGGCCTGTTCCTCATAAGTTTATCCCTACTGATTCTGTTCATGTTGCTGGATTGCATATCTTAGCTGATTTATCCCTTCTGAGTTTCATAAACTGTTTTAATCATGTTGATAATTCATTGTACAATCTAAGCTCAGATTTGTATCTCATTTTTGGAATCAACATTTACAGTTTGCATTCATTGATTTACATCAGATGGGGATTATCAATTTCTGAAGCATGGTCATTCAATTCTGCTTTTACCATTGATGATTTTGCTTGTTTCAATCAGTTTGCATAATCACTATTTCTTACATAAATGTGTTGACGCTTGATTTTTTCCCCCGAAAAATAACCGATGATGATTAAGGCTCCAAGCTTGAGACATCTAGAATTCGGATCAGCTCAAATTTTCCTCTTTCCCAAAAGTATTTTCTTATCTTTTGATCCTTGGTGTGTTTTAAGAAATTCTCAAAATTTCCCTTCTTTTTACCAAAAATATATTTTTCGATGCGTTTTTATTTTTCAAATTTGCAAAAAATATATAAAAAAAATTTAAAGAGAATAATTTTTTATTTTAATCTTAAATGTCAATTTTTAAGATTAAAATGGTAAATGTTTTAGATTTTATTTTTATTTGATGTTGGTTTTGGTTTTTAATTGTAGTGTGTTTTAAAATTTTAATTTTAATTAATTACAAAATTAATTAGAAGGGTTTAATTGAGGAATTTTGGGAAAAATAGGAAAAAGGATCAAATTGAAGAGAAATAGAAGTATTTAGGAAAATTGGGGAAAAAAAGAAGTGAGGAAGGGTATAATTGAAGACGGAAAGAAAGAGTAGGGGACGAAAGAAGAAAAAGATGAAAAGGAAGGGGTGAAATAAGAAATAGAAGTCGAATCGAACCAGAGTGGGTTCGATTTAGTATCAGCCCTCTGATTCTAACCATCAAAATGTGCAATTTCATTACGAAACGGCGTCGTTTTGTTTAAGTGAAAAACAAAAAAAAATAATAATAAAGAAACGAAAGAAACGAAAATCAAAACAGAGAGGAACGAAATCGAAGAAAGAAACTGAGAGGAACAGAAGAACCCTTGACGAAGAATTAGAATAGAATTAGGATTCGTGTTTCAACCTAATGTGAACAGAACGAGGGAGAGAGAAAAGGAGTGTCACCCTTCAGAAGCTTCTGAGGGTGACAAGAAACGATGGAGACAGAAAGTATGAGAGAAGAAAAGAAAAAGGAAAAAGTCTGGACTGAAATTGAAGTTGGAGACGGCGTCTGCAGGAGGCCATCTGATGTAAGCCAGGAACCATCAAGGCTAGCTAATGGACCTATCACAAGGAACATGGCTAGAAAATATCAAGCTAAGTTGAGCTTATGGGCTCAAGAGGAGGTTTCAAAGAGAATCCAAGATCAATCAAGCATGCTAATGGAAGATGAACTTAAAGAATCAACCAAGTTCATTAACATACTTGAAGTGATCATGAAAGATAGAGAAGGAAGGCCCAAATTCGAAATTGGTCCAAGTGAAGCTTAGAAGAAACGAAAACAAGACTTTATTTTGTGGGAGAAGGCCGATTTTGGGGCTGCCAAGTTAGGCACTTTTTGGGCTTGTTATTTTGATGTAATTTGCTTATTTAGGACTTAATTAGGCTATTGGGTTGATTAGAAGTCAATTGGGCCTATGGGCTTAAAGTTATGTAAAGGCTACCCTTGCGGGGGCCTTCCTAACTTAAGTTAGTCACATGTCTTTTAATTGGCACATGGCCGAATGTAATTAAGGGATTTTGTGGTCCCCTTAATTAGTCATTAGTTAGTTAGTTAGGAGTCAAATTCGTTTGGCAAGGGAGATTTGTTTAGTTAGAACTCTTAGCCTCCCTAATCCTCCCTATAAGGGAAGGACTTTTGTAATGCATATTTAAAGGCACCTTTTGGACGAAAATAAACATCATCTTTGACATTAAAATTTTCAAATTTATTTGTTCTTTTAGAACTTATAAAACCGTGTGAGAGAGAGTGAGTTTTCTCCTTTCTTCTTTGCACAAGGAACTTGATTAACTTATCAACCTTAACAAGTTGTGGCGTTCTTCAATTCCTACTATCAAAATCCTTT
>CANUEY010424805.1:0-23255 GCA_948099555.1 Croton setiger
TATATGTATATGTATATGTATATGTATATGTATATATGTATATGTATATATATAATATATAATATATAATTTATATATATTGATTTAGGAAAGTTTATATTAAATTAATATTATGTATAAACATAATATTTATTACTTACAAATTCTTCAAAAATATGTATACTTAACAGGTTAAATATTGGAGTAGTTATTAAATTAATAAATTTATTATAAAAATATTATAGTAATATTAACTTAATTTTATTATAGTAGTTTTATAATCAAACAAATAATGCGGATTATATTACTACGTTTATATATTAAAAAGGGTAATTATTTTTGGGTCTCTGAGGTTTGACCTAATAGACTCGTTGGTCTCTCTATTTTTAAAATTGTATCGATGGGTCCCTAACTTTTTAATAATAGACTCTTAGGTCCTTCCGTTCACTTTGAGTTAACGTTTTTTTTTCAAAATGACAAAACTACCTTTAAAAATAACCAAAACTCGGGCTCGAACCAGGAACCTCCTTTATGTTTAAATGCATGATAACTAACTACACCAAGACACCTTTAATGTGTTAAACTGACATGATAAGATTTTATTATGTAAAGCTCAATCATTCACCTTTTATGACTATAGCAATTATCTATTCTTTCAATTAAGATTTTATTAAATAATTACATATTTATTTTTTATCATCCTAGACAAGTCTGAAGGTTAGAAGAGAATGTTTAACTTTTTTGGAAAATTTAAAAAGAGTTTACAGAAAATTGAGTATTTATTTGGAAAAATTAACAAAAATTAGAAAACTCATATTTTTTATTTGGAGAAATTAACAAATATTAGAAAACTCATATTTCTAATTCAAGAAAATGAAATATTTATTGGAATTATTTTAATTATATTTTTATTAAAAAATTTAGGGGTAATTATTTTTGGGTACCTGAGGTTTGGCCTAATGTACTCTGCGGTCTCTCTATTTTAAAAATTGTATCATCGGGTCCCTAACGTTTGGAATAATAGACTCTCAGGTCTTTCCGTCCAAAAACAGCGTTAGTCAACGGAAAAATTCAACGATTCCAATGAATATTTCATTTTTTTTAATTAGAAATATGATTTTTCTAATATTTGTTAATTTCTCCAAATAAAAAACATGAGTTTTCTAATTTTTGTTAATTTCTCCAAATAAACACTCAATTTTCTGTAAACTCTTTTTAAATTTTTCAGAAAAGTTAAACATTCTCTTCTAACCTTCAGACTTGTCTAAGATGATAAAAAAATAAATATGTAATTATTTAATAAAATCTTAATTGAAAGAATAGATAATTGCTATAGTTATAAAAGGTGGATGGTTGTGTCTTACACAATAAAATCTTATCACATCAGTCCAACACACTAAAGGTGTCTTGGTTTAGTTGGTTATCATGCATTCTAACATAATAGTGGTCTTTGATTCAAGCTCTAGTTTGGTTATTTTTAATTTTTACAGTGGTTTGATTTAAAATTGGGTTTAATTTATCCGGTTCGATTCAAATAAACCAAATGGTAATTTTGTCATTTTGAAAAAAAACGTTGACTTTTTCCGTTGACTAACGGTCAAAGTGGGCGGAAGGACATGAGAGTCTATTATTAGAAAGTTAGGAACCCGTCTATACAATTTTGAAAATAGATAGACCAACGAATCTATTAAGCCAAACCTCAGGAACCCAAAAATAATTACCTCTATTAAAAAATACTTATATGTTTCAAACTATCCAATTTTATTAATGAATAGAGTTTTTTTTTTTTAAATATTCATGCAATAAAAAATTATAAAATCGAGCTAAAAACTAAAATCAAGCACAACCAATAATTGAAAAAATAGCAAATATTGACTATTTTCTTCTAATATTAGCATAAAAAGCAACTTATAAGGCTATTTATAGTAATTTAGTGTTATATAAATTTCAAAATATGCAAGAAATATTATTATCAACTTAATTAATCAAGCCATTGCACCATAATATCATAATTAAAGTGATATTAATTAACAATGGCAATTTCTAATAAGTTGACAATATTCTTTCTGGGTATCATGCTATGCATTTTCCTTGCAGGAAACAATGTAAACGCTAAGGAGATTGCTTTTAATCGCAAGTGTGGCCCTAATCGTCATTGCAAAATCGAAGAAACCAACCCTAATCAAGGAGGTTGCAAGGAGCCTAAAAGATGCCGCGGAGTAAATAAAGTGCAACCCTCCGTAATGCTTACTGGTATTACAGAGTAAAATCGTGATTAGAGAATTGTTTTAAAAGAAATTGGGGGTGGGAGATTCGAATTATGATTTATCGTAAATACATTTGCCATTAGGATATGCCTTGGCGTGCTATGATTAAATAATTTAAAATTTGTTTTCTGTACAATATTGGTACATGATGGACCGTTTATGTGTTACATGTTGTATGGTTTATTACATTTGAACTTATTTTTCTAAATAAGATTATATTATTTTAAATATATTAATAAATTTAAATAATTAGTATTTTATGAATTTTGTTATTTTTCTAAATTCAAATTCAAAGAGATCAATGTTTTAGAAAAATAAATTAAGTAAATGCATTTAAATGTTCATATTTGGTAAAATGATTTAGGTATATTTTATGCATTATGAAATTATATTAATAGCCTTAGTATTTGATATATTTATTAATTTTATATACAATAAATTTTTTAGTAAAATTATAAATAAATGTTTTACATTAATGGTCTTTTAAGAGTAGATTATGAATTTATGGTTTTTAGTTATTTTAAATATATTTTTTCATTTATACAACTTAAAATAAGAAAAATCTATTAATAAGGTATTAATTGAAAATATTCACAACTTTTGAGGTTATTTTGTAATTTAATATATCAGTAACTTTTCATTCAATGTTTATATACTAAAATTAGTGTTTTTTCTTCGCGTGTTCGGCCGACTTAGTGTTGGCATGAATTATTATATTTAAAAATTATTTATTTATTAGCTATTAAAAAATAATATTATTTCTAATTTGTATCTCTAATAAATATTTGATGTCCACCATATAATATATATTTGGTAATAATAAAGAAATAATCGAGTTTAACTTTTTAATTATTTTATTTTCCACTATTTTTTTAGAATAATTTTCTTTTTCACTATTATCATTGTATGATGCAATTATTTATTAATGAATTAACTCTAAGCCTAGAAAAATTAATTATTAAAACAAATTTAAACAAAAGAAAAAACATCTGCATATGGTAAATTCATATTCGTTATTAAAAATTCAAATATAAAAATATAAATATTAATATTTAATGTATACATATTAAATTAAATTACTCTCCAAATTGGTAAATTAAAAAAACTAATCTGCCTTTATTGATTCTGCTCTAAACTTGTAAAATTGGAAAGTTAAATGGGTTGATGGGTTAAATGAGTCATCTAACTTGTTTAACTTTGTGTACATAGCATGTCGTGTTTTGGAGTCATCACATAAATGAGGTCAGTCTTAACATGTTTATTTTCTGTGCTAATCGTATCAGGATCGTCTGTTATGACAATTTTATCCCTATCACCGAAGCATCCTATTTGCGTACCATTGCATGCATAGGCCTACGTAAAATATGTCCATACCATCTAAATTTATTATGTTTAAGAAAACATGTTAGAACTACGGTTTTAATTTGAAATGGAGGGTTCTAAAATCGTAATCAAAACTGTAATGAATCAGCTAAGACGAATTGAATTCTGAACTTTGATCAAATTTCCGAATTCAAACCTCCAATCAATCATGTTTGAAATTCAGTTTATTCAAAATTGTGAAGCTCGAAAGTGCATAATAAATCTAAATTTATGACAGTTTAATTAGTTAATTTTTCAATCAAATTTGAATGGATTAATATGGAATTGAGGTGGGAAAACCTGGTAGATTTAAAACTTTGTACAAGTACTATAAAACTGTGACATTAAGAACTCCATTAAAATCCCACCGTGCATGTCAGAATTCTTACAGATCCCTATGCTTTCGTTGCAAGCTCTGTCTGTACATATACATGTCACCACCTTACCAATCCATTTGCCAATTCCTCATTACTTACACATTAGTTTTCTTGAAATTCTGACCACCTCTGAAACCTGAATTTCTAGCTGTAATATAATATATATTAATAATTCAAATATCTGAAACTTAACATACATATTCGTAGTCGTAGTTAGCTACGACTACGAGTGTTTTAGCTACGAATTTTGGGAAACCATTGCCTAATTCTTTGCTAATTCCTAGTTGATCAGCGACGTAGTCATTTTTTTTACAGCAACAATTGGCAGCTTCTCTCCGTAAGTGGCTCAACAATGATGTTGGGTTGGGTTGGGTTGGGTCTTCCCATTTTTGGCCCATTGAAAAATTTTTGCTACGAGATTGCCTGTCGCTAAAGGGTTCAACAATGATGTCGTCGAGCATCCCTAATTAAGGGCACATCTGCTTTGCTTCTACATTCACTTTTCGAACTAGTAAAAAAATAAATAAATAAATAAAAAGACTAAAATATGTATATATATATATATTTATATTTTCTTATTTTTTTTATGAAAAATTTGACCAGAACAGACTTCGAGGATAAAAGTTTCACTCTGTTAATTTTGCTACATATTAATTAGATGCGTGTTTACGTCCGTATCAAGAAAAATAAAAAACTAGAACTTGAATTCGCCATTAAAAACAGACAATTTTATTTTGATATTACCTAATAAATATGTTCTATTTTAATATATATAAAGGGTCACATAATAGTAAAAAAAAATTGGAGGGTCACAAATAATCATTAATTCATCCATTAAATCCATTGATCGACCATATTTTGCACTAATACATAATTTTCTCCATTTCTTTAATTCTTAAAAAAGAAAAACAAAAAACTTAATAGTTAATTAATTAATTCAAGAGGCTTAAAGTATTAAGTGGCTTAGTAGTTGTAGCAGTAGTAGAAGTAGAAGGATGAGAGATTTTAGGTTGTGGGGTTAAATTATTATGGGTAGGAAGGGAATGAAAATACTTGCAATTAGGACAAGAAGGTGAAGATCTTGAAAGAATTACAAGAAGATGGCAATTTAAACAAGCCAAAGCTACCATATTATTATTAGTGGTTGATTGATGATCATGATTATGATGATCATGATCATGGTGATGATGATGATGATGATGATGATTGGTTGATGATGAATAAGACCCAGTTATGCATTGTTGATGATGAGGATAAGAATCATTGAATGGTGAGATGTTGAGTTGAAGGTCTAGCTTTTGATCCTTTGGCCATTCCATACTCTTTCTTGAGGTTTTTCTATTCAGATAATACATTTTTCCTGACTGCAAAAAATAATTACGATTAATTAATTAATATTAATTAGTACTAATAACATAAATAAAATCAAATATATACAATATAATATATATAATTAATATAAAACTATATTTGTAGAAATTAGGTATGAAATAATTTTTTCTTATTAAATCATATCACTATATATATATGTAAACAAAAACTTCTGTAGAAAACTATATATATTTGTAGAAATTAGTAACAAATGAAATTTTATGGTTATATATATATATATATATATATATATATATATGTAAAGAGATAGAGAGACGAACTTGAAGATCAAGGCATTGTTCCCAATCAAGAGGAAGAGGATCTTTAACATGAAGATCAACACTTGTCTGAACTCCATTATTAATATTATTACTTCTGTTGTTGAATTGCTGTCCAGAAAAATACTTCCTTTTCTTGCTACTTGAACTTGAAGAAGATACATTATTTTCTGATTCTGAAGATGAACTATTATTATTACTATAAGATGGTGCCAAAGATAATTCTGTAATCTCCATAACCCTAAAACAAGAACAAGAACAAGAACAAGAACAAGAAAGAAGAAGAAGAAGAAGAAGAAGCAGAAGAAGAAGAAGAAGAAGAAGAAGAAGAAGAAGGTATTGGATTTTCTTGAAAATATTTGGAAATTCGGGTATTAATATTAGTATTTGTATATGATAGAGTGATCTCATGCAAGAGAAGTGTGAGTACTTAAGAGGGTTCTTAAATTGGGTTCATCAAACCCATTAAAAAGAGGGCCATGCATTTAAGGTGGCAAGTAGATACCACTTTAATGCCACTTTATTTGTTTTTATATATAAAAGAACCGCTAAAAATTTGAAATAATAAAAATTATAAAATTATATATAATTATCGAAATATACTGTTTGGTGCTTATAGTCTTAAAAATAAACATTTTTATCCTAATATTTTGATTTTGACTAATTCATACTTTTGTTATAATCTCAATATTTTAGTCTAATTAAATCAAAATATAAGAATAAAAGAGATTACAATTAAAATCAAAGGGACAAAATAATATTGTTAGTTGTATATAATAGGGTATAATTTATTTTTTTAATTTAAATAAACTTCGCTAAACTAGTGATAATGTTTGTAGTCGGAAGAAATTAAATTCAAAATCTATCATTTTTTAACAATTTTATAAATTATAAAAACGAATTACTAACAGAACGCGCTCAGACAGATATTTTTTTACTGTAAGAGTGTTAGTTTATTATTACTATTACTAAAAAAACAAACATTAGTACTTTTAATTATTAAGTTCCAACTTCTTCTATTTAATTGAATTCAATTCTTGTTTCTAGGTTAGTATTAATTTCTTAATTAATTATAGTGTACTATGATAAAATTAATGTATATCATATACTTATAAATACATTTATTTGGTCAATAATATCTTTTTAAAAGTACATTTAGCATATTTTATTTAGAAAATACAGCAATAATATTTTCCTAATTATTATTATTTGGATATAATTAAACATAAATTATGTAATTATATTATTTTTTAATCAAAAAATTATACTATTATATAATTTTAATAATCCTAATTTTACATTTAATTATTGTAATTAAAAAGTTAGCACTAGCAGACTGGACATGATGGCCACATCAACTTTGGTGCGGTCTATTTAATTCTCTACACACAAAATTAAATTCTAACTTATCAACTTAAATTGCTTTGATCATACCCTTGCAGTTATGAGGTATTAATATATATGAGGTTTGGTTTTATTAATTAATGACCTACTTGCACATTTCGAGTTTGATTGAAATGAACTCTGTTCAATCGAAATATGTGAGCGATTTCGAGTTTGATTCGTTCAGCTACAAATACGTAAAAATGCTAAATTTGATGTAAGTTATTTAAACAAAATGGTTATTTTCCGCACTGTGATTTGCAACGTTATTTTAATCTAATAGCGGATAGATTGAAATGAACTCTGCTCGATCAAAATATGTGAGCGAATTCGAGTTTGATTTGTTCAGTTACAAATATGTAAAAATACCAAATTTGATGTAAGTTATTTAAATAGAAGGGTCATTTTCCGCACTGTGATTCGCAACGTTATTTTAATCTAATAGCGGATGTACGTATCAGAGTAAGGAACAGAGTTTATGAGTGCACCATTGCACAGACAATTCTACCTAAACATCTAATGTTGCATTCCTCTTGTGGGTGAAAGCATTAATTGTCTTATCCTAACCCTAATTTTGCAGTAAATGAGAAGTTGAAGAAAACTGCATTTTGTACGTATGATACAATATGGTATTTTAAGTACACATTTTTCTTTGTTTCCGTGCATATATATATAAATAATGGGTCCAATAATTAATTATATTCATCATTATGATGGTCCTTTAATAGATCTATTCATCTAAGCATATCATTTTTAATGTCTAGCTAAATTGGTGATTTAAAATTATGTCACTATTTAATTATGTGATTTATTTGATTAGCAACGAAAATAAAGATATTAATATTTCTATTATTGATTAGCATCTTCCTCCTTTAATTAGAGGTTAGAAGTTCGATTCATATTCTGAAAATGGAACAAACTTTTGAAGTCAACTATTTACCGTTTAATATGCTGACCCAATACGATTCGGATTAGTCTGGAGTCGTTGAACGACTTTAAAGACAGTCATATTCTAAAATGCTAACCCGAAACGATTTAGATTAGTCTGGAGTCGTTGAACGACTTTAAAAACAGTCATATTCTAAGATAACGGATAAATAAATGTGTTATATTTAGCTTGTTTAGTTATTTGATATCTTCCAATTTAAAAGCATTTAAGATATTCAATCTAATATGTCCATAAATTTTAATCAGTGTCAACTCTTGAAATCAGCCCTTTACTGCTTAATATGCTGACCCAATACGTTTCGAATTAATCTGAAGTCGTTGAACAACTTTAGAGATGGTCACATTCTAAGATGCTAATCAAAAACGATAGATTAGTCCGAAGTCTTAAACGATTTTAAAGACAGTCATATTCTGAGATAGCGGATAAATAAATGTGTTATATTTGTTTAGGTGCCAACAAACAACTATAACTAGTTGAAATGGTTATGTTTGTGATGGTGGTTGGGTCATATTAACTCTTGTATACCGACGCACTATTCTTATTGCATTCAATACTCAAAAGCTACCAAATAGCAACAAATCCATAGGCTTCCTATTAATCTAACATGGTATAGTAGGTCTCTCCAAAAACTCTTTGTTATTAATTACAATAAGGTGGATCCAATTAATACTAATTTAATTTATACTATATCTAGGACCTCATTTTTTTTTTGTTATTTTAAAAAATAGTAATACCCTTAAAAAAAATATTTAATATACATGCAATAAATTATTTTTTAAATTGACTAGGAGAAAAATTATTTAAATTTATAAAATGCAATTAATCTTTTCAAGGTAAAGTAATTTGTTTATGGTTAGACATTTAATTTGAAAAATAATAATAAAAAAATTGTAATTGACAACACTTATTTGAAACATAAACGTATTTGGAAAAAATTTTAATTGATAGTTTCATTATTAATTTAGAATCAAATCAAACGATTCAAATTCATCCATTTTTAATAAAATTTGATTTTTTTTAATAAAAGTAAACAACGTTAAGACAAAGCCTAGCAGGTAGATTTGGCCATGGTCGGCTTGGCCAACTGGGCACGCCTGGTTCCACCCGTAGAAAAACCAGTCCGACCTGTTCCCGAACCGAAATCGGAACTGTAACCGAAACCGGAACTGTTCGGTCGGTGTTCCGGTTCAGGTTCAACGAAATTTCAAACTATAACCGTTATAAACTGTGAACCGTTGTCGAACCGCCGATTAATCGCCCCTGAACCGCCGGTTAACCGCTCCCGAACCGTCGGTTAACCTCTCTAGAACTGCCGGTTAACCTCTCTCGAACTGCCGGTTAACCGTCGGTTCAACGGACCGGTTACGGTTTAGCCCACACCCAAACCGTGCCTCGGCCTTGCCTGTGGCCACCTCTACCATCAGGAACTCTTACGATAGAATACGGTTTGAATTCCCACACCCAATTTAATTTCTTTTTTAAAGTCAAATAACAAAAAAAAATCTTTCTTTATTAGCATCAAAAAACAAACAATATTACTAAAAAAAAATAAACCGTATTATTCGACTCGATTCAATTCAATTCCAAATTCTGATTTTTTCCCAAACCGTGAAAAAACTCTGCTTAATATTATTATCTTGTTTTCACACAAATCAATTAATTAGAAATTAATGAAGCTCCATATCTAACCCCATAATTATAGCCAAATTTCTAAATTACACCATACACTTCATTCTATATAATAATATTTCTTGTTTCCTTATTCTTGCTTCTTATCATGGCATGTTTCAATTTATGGATACAAAAAATTAAATTTTACCATTGAAATTATGTAAGTTTGATTATGACTAAGCTTTTATGGTATCTTAGGGTACAAGGAATTATTAAGCTCTACTTTAATTAGGGTAGTTGGGTTGGGATTATGGTCTTAAAGAAATTAAGTCAACTTAACTCTTCATAACTTATTCATAAAATATTCACAAATATTTTAAAAATTATTCATAATTTGTTCATAGCGTATTCATATTCTATTTATAAAATTTTTATAAATGATTTATATTTTGTTTTTATAAATGATTTATATTTTGTTTTCATAAAATTTCATAAAATTTTACAAACCGTCTTCGAACCGCCGGTTCAACCATCCCAAACCGTTTTCGAACTGTCCCAAATCGCCGGTCCTAACCCGCCGCCAAACCACCGGTTTAACCTGAACCGCCGGTTCAGCGGACCGGTTACGGTTTGCATGTCTCCGAACCGTGGCCCGGCCCAGACCGTGGCCACGTCTATTCATACAAGCACAAAAAATAGGCTAGGGTAGGAGGTCAGCTTGTATGGGTCAGCCAGACAAATTTGTCGGCCTAGGTTTTGAAGCCCAACTCGGATACCAAAGTTAGTAATTGACGGATAAAATGAAAGTATGCAAAGGTGAGAGATGTAAGAAAGTAATAAACGGATAATAAACGACACATCAATCACAATCTGAATAATCTAATATAACAGTAATAATCCATTAAAACTAACGTTAGTAATAGAAAGACAGAGTGAGAGTTGTCTTGATGCCTCCATTAGAGCTCTAACTAACGTTGAAATAAAAGAAAACACTTCCTGTGGATCCAACTTTCCAACCCTTTTTGAAAGAACATTTTTAATCTTTATTTAACAAGAAGAAATTGGAAACCGTGGTGCTGAGCAGTCACCCACCACCATCGCACACCGGACTAGCTTCACTCATTATCTGCATACCTTTAGGTCCGCTAGCCTTCGATGATGGAGCCCTTGAACTCCAGCACCTCCGCGAGGGTGGTTACGAAAGGCAACGTAGATCGAGAAACATTGATTGAAATTTTATGGTGACTTTTCGGTGACTTCCAGTGATGCTCTAGTTACCATCAGACTCGTCTCAATGAGTACTTCATATTGATGTATTCCTCGGTTTGAGTCATGATTGTTTTCGACCACCATAAAAACAATGGCCACTCGATTTTGGCTGATATTGGATGTTTCTAAGTATGGCCACCAATGGATGTAAGTTCGAATTCATAATTAAACATTTTTACTCTGTTAAAATGCTTTCCCACAATTTGAATTCTAAAAAATAATTGCCAAATCAAAAAATCAAATCTAAACAATTGGAATAATTTAATGTTAAAGAGAGATAACAACAATGGAGGAATAGAAAGAAACCCAAAGAGGCACCCCATCTACTATTGTTGGGTAGTAATTTCAATCAAAAAATGGAGGAATAGAAAGAAAAAGAAGAAGAAGAAGAAGCTTGCCCAATTGACAACAATGGAGGAATGGAGGGAAGGTTGAAGAAGAACCTTGCGAAGTTTTCAGCTAAAAGTCAAAAATTCAGTCTTTTAAATTGAACTGCGTCTTTCTAAAACTAATAATCTCCAATCAATCAAAAGCCAATCATGTCCCTTAAATTCGCTCTTCCAATCTCACCCTCTTTCACTCATGCGCATTCTAGCCCCACTATCGTTCCCATGTCTATCCTACGCCGCTTGGCTCCATTCAACAACCTATCCTTATATCGTCCATACAGACGCCGTTTTGCCTCCGTCGCCGCCGCTGCTGTTCGACAAGACACCACTCTCTGGTCACAAGCACCACTCGTTGAGATCGAACCTGCCGCCGAGTCTCTCTTCCACGTCTCCATCGACGTTTCTGATTCTCCTGACCTCGTAGAGTCTTACACTCGCGCTGGGCAATACCTCCAGCTGCGTGTCCCTGATTTTGAGAAGCCGTCGTTCCTTGCTATCGCTTCACCGCCGTCCTATGCGGCTAAGAAAGGCGCGTTTGAATTTTTAGTGAAAAGCGTACCTGGCTCTACCGCCGAGCTTTTGTGCGGTCTTAAGAAAGGGGATGTAGTCGATTTGACTCAAGCCATGGGAAAGGGTTTCGAAATTGATCTTATCGAGCCGCCGGAGAAGTATTCTACGGTTCTAATTTTCGCCACTGGATCTGGAATTAGGTACAATCCTCAACTTGTTTGTTTTGCTTTTTGTTCTAAAATTAGAAGATGAATTAAAATTTAGATTATGCTTTCCAAGTTTATAGAATGTAATTCTCCGATAGAAAACTATATTGTGTGTGTGTTGAAATTAAGCAGAAACCCATTAATCCTGTAGAATTGTAGGATTCATTGGTAAGAAGAAATGTTCTATTGAAGGAAACTAGGTGGTCCTGAAGCAAGAACACTTCTGCGGAAATTTGAAGATGGTTTCTTTGCATATATTAATTAGCAAACTAATCCTTGATGATTGTTCGATTTCAATTTTGATGATCTCTGTATTTGTTGATATTGTTAAGACTATGCTGAACGAACCCTTCTGCACTAAGTGAATTAAGATTACAGGTCGCATTGTTTATTGAACAAAACAATTATTTCTGAGGTCCTGTTTGCTGATGACATTGTTCTTAATTGCAGTCCAATTCGATCGCTCATTGAGTCAGGGTTTAGTGCAGATAGAAGATCTGATGTGAGGCTGTATTATGGGGCAAGAAACCTCAAGAGAATGGCTTACCAGGTCTCTTTGGTTTTTCTTCAATTGTAGCATTTTTCATCTTTGGGTATGGAGAATTTTGTCTTCTCATTTTTGTTCCTCTCCTATAGGATAGGTTTAGAGATTGGGAATCATCAGGTGTTCAGATTGTGCCTGTTCTATCCCAACCAGATGATTCATGGGCAGGCGAAACTGGTTTCGTACAGGTGATTTAGTTTGTTTGTTCATACATTTTCCAACCAATCTCTAACATTGTTGATGTTTAAGAATAACTAAAAGTAACTCTTTACGCCATTTTTGTAGGCTGCTTTTGCCAGGGGTAAGCAAATTGCTAGCCCCATGGCCACTGGTGCTGTTCTGTGTGGGCAGAAACAAATGGCCGAGGTTCGATTTTGCCTTTCTTTTATCTATTTATTGGTCATTAATTGTACCTTGAAATACAACCAAAACGGATTCAATATGCTTATTACTGGCTATTTTAATGAACATTGGTAATACCAAGATCAAGATATATTGCGAATGGATTTGTATAATATCAATGACTTTTTGCAGGAAGTAACATCAATTCTTATAGCAGATGGGGTTTCTGGCGATAAAATACTGAAGAACTTCTGAGATATATTTATGACCCAGGTTTGCATTGTTGTGGCACATAGTGTAATGATTTTTTTACCAAAGCTGAGGATGAATGTATCACTCTGCAAATGATGACCAATTTTGGATCTATAAAGTATAAAATTCATACCATATCAGTTTTAACTGTAAATCGTAACGATTTTTCGCCAGAAACAGTTTTAATGTTGTTCATCCATACTATTGTTTATGTTGTCTATAAATAAACATTTATGTTGTTTATCCATACTATTGTTTACACTTCAATTTTGTTTGTGCCTCCTTCCTTCCTTAAAAAACCACTTCTGTCACTCCATCCTCACAGGGGAAGAGAACCCATCTCTGTCTCGGCCATGCTATTGGCAGCACACGATTCAGCTCTGGGTTCTGCTTTTTTGAATGAACATGGTTCCTGCAAAAGACTGTTTTAATGAAAGAGAGATGGTTCTATAATTTTGTTTTCATTTGGAAAACAAAATACAGGTGAAAGGTTTTGCAGCGAGACCTCGAGTTTTGCTGTAAACATTACTCCACCTTTCATTCAAAGATGGTATATATACATTTGATTAAACTTTCATGGTGAAACTATGGGGTTAAGCCTCAAAAGAGGAAGAACAGAATCAATGTAAACAAAAATTGATATAAATGGAGTATAAATCTCCTACTAATCAACATCATAATATTCACAGAAACAAGTCCATCTCATAACTTTCCCTACATTTTCTTCACCTACAAGATCAATGTCTTCTGCATCTATTATCTAATAAAGTGTTGGTTTGTGCCACGAAATCAGCAAATCGTCTGAGCAAAAATCAATTACCTCGTGAAAATAACATTGAACGAGAGACATGGAGATTCAAGAACTTTGGCTTTGGACAAAACAAGAATTCTTCAAGCAGGACTACCTCTCAGTCGACCAAAGAGCTGCGATGGTAGAAAGATATTGGTTAGTTCAAATTTTTTGGGCATAGCTGAAAACAGAATTCTTTGCAACAACAATTACTAATGGATTTCGACACATTTTCGCTCTGACGTTATGGATGAATAAACACAAAGAGAGGCTATTATATTAGATCATATTGCTCGTAAACGATTTTTCGATAAATACTGTAAAAATTTGTCTATCCATGAGTGAATGGTAAGTGTAATTGAAGAAGAAAAGAGAATTGACTCACCATAACAGGATATTGTATAATCCATCCAATAACTGGAATTTGATACAGGAATACCCTAACAGATGGCCAAAAGTCACTGAAAGAAAGATATCAAAGCAAAGCATTTTAGGGATATGAAAGGATGAGACCCTGTAACATATTTACAATACAAAGTACAGAACTTACCCGAAGAGCGCGACACAACCATATAGTTCCAATATTATACCAACTATTGGCCAGCGGACGAATATAAAGAATAACCCAAGAAGGAAAGACACAGAACCCTGCAAAACAAAGATTATGAACGCAAGATTATAAATTATACCATCTGCATTTCAAATGCACTGATTACTTGCTGCCGTTCGGACATCTGAAGCAGCAGAATTATTGTCAAAAAGAATCCGGTCAGAAGGTTTTGTAGGGAATTAGGAAGCTTTTTTAGCACATTTTCGGCCAGAACGTGAACCAAAAATAAGTTCCCATCCTTCTACAATTTCTTTTTCTTTATATCCACACTGTATTATTTTATCAACTGTATGAAAGAAAAGGAAAAGGTAGACTAAAATCCGTCAGATAATCGTTCTAGTTACCTTATAGTTAGCTCTGTTTGTAAAAATATTCCAAGTAGATCGCCAACCAAGTAAAATGGCTACGCCTGTTAACCAAAATATCTACAAACAGAAACCCAGCAGATCAGATTTTTTTTGCTTTTTCTAGCTTTTTTGGGGAGAGTATCGACAAAATTCTTGGCGATAGAGAAGACTTACATTTCCTAGGGCAAGTAAACCCCTATCGAAAAACAAAAGTATACCAAGAAATGAGAAAAAGATGCCAAAGCCAATGAATCCCAATCCAATTTCTGCATATTAACACCAAAACATGAGATTATACTCAAGTCTGAGTGAGTTGTATAAATTCAATGTCAAAATAACTTTGTCTAAATATCCCAAGTCACAAAATGGACATTTTACTAGGATATCTGTATCAGACAGCATAAAGACAAGGTCAGCAGCTTACATATGTTATGTGAGCCACTGCTATGTTTCAGTGGCTTTATTTAATATTCTGCAGTTCTCATAAGTAACTAAAACCATCTTTTAGTATATCATACACCCAATATTTGTGGTTTTATTTAGGACTATTTCAGTATACTCTTCCGGCACTAATAAGGGATTATACAGAGGTTCGAAGCCCTTAGATCTTAATAAAACTACATTTTTATTCAACGTTCCAATATAAATTCAATCAACTTTCTCTTTTTGTTCCCATATAATGCACGATTGAATATCTTTTGGTATTAACATAATGTACCCGTTTACTACTCACACCATTTCTGATCTATTGCAATATCTATGATTCTTTGTTGATATTGCTTTTGGGAAACAACAATTTTCTCATTTTAAGAGAACTTTGGATCAAAAGATTATAGCTAGTTCGCAATGCATGCTCGTTCACAAGTAAATGCAAAAAATATATATATGATAAATCAAAACAAGCATTTACCTAACAAATGTATGAAAGAAATACAAGTTGAAGCGAAAGAAAATTTGCTTACTCTTTACTTCAGTTAGTTCATAGGCCATTTGGATTGCTTTAAGAGCATCAAGAAAAGGGAATCTCTAAGAATTTAATATAAGGGATCACTCCGCGAAGTCTCTCTTATGTATGAAGAACAGAAATCACCTCCTAACAAGCTGCAATATCAGGAATAACAGGTGTGATAAAACATTAAAGTAATAAGAAAATGGCATAAAAACAAAAAGCCAAGACGAACAAGGAGCAAGATATTCAACAAAAGTAATTAAAAACATAAACAATTCAAGGGATGAACTTCAATCGCTGGCTAGTAAAAATGATAATCAAATAAAGTAATAATGAATTTCCTTGTTTGGGGATCTAAAATATGAACCCAAAATAAATAAAAAAGCATGAATGAAAGAAAAAATAAATAAATTCAGACTCTTACTATCACTTAAACCTCAAAATACAAGACACCCATTAACAATTCCTAAGAAAATTAACTAGGAAGCAAACTACAAGTGGATGTAAGTCCAAATTTATAATTAAAAATTTTTAATCTGTTAAATGATCTCCAATTTGAAATGATTACGAAATTAAGTGAATAGGCAACAGAAAAACTAAACAAGCACAATTTAACGCTGAGAGAGAGAGAGAGAGAATTACAGATGAGCAGTTTGCAGGAATCAGCAACAATGGAGGGACGGAAGGAGAAGAACCTAGCGATATTCAGGGAAAGAAAAAAAAATATCGAAATTACGTTGTTTTAGCCAGTCAAATAAACCGTGAAAATCGAACCGATCGAAAAAATGGACCGGAAATCTGAAAATTCGATTAACCATTATCGATTCTTTTTTCGGTCTATGTATAAAAAACCGAATAGTTTTCGGTCGATGGTCGGTCTCAGTGGTTCAGAAATCGAACCGATCGAAAACCGACCAAAATCATCAACCCAACAGATCTCTTCTTCTTCTTCTAAATTTATTACAACAAAACTACATATATAAAAAGAGATTAATATTTAATGGAAATAAGATCAGTGGCTTGGTAGAGTGATGGATGTCGTAGTGCAAAACAGCGGAGGGTTCTTATTCCCTCAAAAACTGTGTTAAAAAAACACAAATCCAAGGATGTCTTCCACCAAGTGTAGACGTGGCCACGTTCCGGGCCACGGTTCATGAGACGTACAAACCAAAATAGGTCCGCCGAACCGGCAGTTTGACGACGGGTTAGGGACCGGCGGTTTGGAGCGGTTAAACCGGTGGTTCGAAGACGATTTGGGAAGGTTAAACCGGCAGTTCGAAGACGGTTTGAGACAGTTAAACCGGCGATTTGTGCACGATTTAACGGGTCCGGTTCCAAATTTACTCGAACTTGAACCGACCCGTCCTCCAGCCAATTCAGGTTACGGTTCACATGGGCTCTGTTTGCTAACTGTTCGGGCCGGTTCAGCTACGGACCGGTTCAAGCGGGCCGGCCCATGTCGCGAAATTTTCCATTACTTTTGTTGAGGAGGGCAGTGGCATTTTTGCCGACTTCCAAAGGCACAAACATGGTTAATGGATCTTTCTCTAAAGCTTCCTCTTCGTTGACGAGCACACGGCCAGTTGAAGCGTCAAAATTGCAACTTCTCGTCTTCAATTTAATCAAAGACGTATTACTGTAAAAGAACTGTAGGAACAGAAAATTCCCATTTTAATCACCTGCATAACCATCATAACTCTGGAACTCCAAAGTAACTGCCTTGGCAGTTGTGGCAAAATGAAGAATCCACCTGACCGTCTGAGAATACAGTTTGTTAACAGTGTCCAGCTCGATTTTTAGGACAAGTTTCTCTATCCTTAAACCAGCATAGAGATTGAGGGTACTATGAAAGAATTTCTGAACTGAATTTTTAGTATAGCTGCAGAAAATGAGGTTAGGAAGATGGGTCCATTTATAAAGCCAACTCTTAGACAAAAGAACAGTTCATCATTGGACGAAAGGAGCAAAATCTTTTACTCGGATGCGGAGAACTTCTCTTCCTACGTCTTGAAAAGTGTGCCGTCCTACTATTTCACCAGCTCCACCGTTCACTGCACTAGTCCACCATGCCTTACTCTTTCTTCTCCTTCCGACTCCACCTTCCAATGCAAGTGGCCTAACGGACTAAGTTCCAGGGAGGTCATTAGAATAAGAGAGCTTCAACCAATGCACTAGATTAAGATGTCCTTTCATAACTAAGGACTAATAAGGAGAGACACTTTCAAAAAGAGAACATGAGCATTCGGTACCGAACGATCGGTAATCGATTAACCGATAAGTTTTTTACCACTACCATTACCGTTACCGAATGGTATCGTTAATCGAAATTTTTTTGTTTCACTACCGATTATTGACGGTAATTTACCGATTACCGAATCTGTGAAAACTTTTGTAATTTCAGAACGTTATCAATCACTGAATGATATATATATATATATATAAAAACAAAATGATGTAGTTTTGAGGAGTCCAAATTCGGTAAATTTTTTCTGTAATTCGTTAATTTTTTTACCCAAAATTTTAAATTCCTCTACCGAAACTGTTACAGAATACCGACTGTTATTACGTTACCGATCGATAAATTACGTTACCGATTTTCGGTTACCAAATTGATTTGGTTGCTCACCCGTGCTCACAATCACAATAATAGTTCCCCGATGTCAAAAATAGCCCGTGATGACAAAAGTAGCCCGTTTAGAAATTTAGATGTATCTTCTTCTTCTTCCTCTTTCACACGCTCTTTTTCCTCTTTCTCTCTAGCAAACTTATCTCCAATGGCCGATCAGTACACCGACGATCAACCTTGAACTTCGAACCGAAACTACCAAGGGAAAGCCAACTATACCAAAAAAAATGACAGTTAATTTGTCTATTTCTCTTTCCACCATAATTGCCCCTCCTTCTGTTCTTTAGTTTTTAATTCTCGTGCAACCTCACCATCGTTTACAGCAGAATCGAGCTCTGGATTCACATTGGTGCAACCTCGCCATCGTCAAAAAAGCCATTGTTGCAGTAATTGTACAAAATATAGATAACAGTAATATAAAAATTATATAATAATACAGTAATTATACAAAATTTATAGAATAGTGGTGAAAAACTGTATAATAATATAAAATTCGTGAAGTATTTTTCTTCTTTATTTACATGTTTTAAATTTTTAGAATCGTTAATTAATTGAACTAAATCGTATAAATTTACTTCAAACAAATCTATATAATATATAATAATAAGGATTTGGTCAAATTAATAATTGATTAAAAAATTATTATATTATAAAATTAATATATTGAAGATAACATTTATATATCAAAATAAAAAAAAATAAATAAAAATTATCAAAAAATAAATGAAAATTATCAAGCGTACTCCTTAATGCGAATTATCTTTTTTGATAATTATTTATTATTTACATCATTTATTTTTTAGAGGTATTAACGAAAAGAACATTTTCTTTTACCCTTACTATTTTTAATTTGCATTTTTTATTTCTATGATTCATATTTTTTGAAGTTGAAAAAAATTTGAGATTATAATATGTTTGATTATTTGTTTTTTATATAAATTTCTTACTTTAATGAGTTTTAAGTGTGCTTTTAATGTAAAAGAATTAAAGAAATATAAATCCATTTAAATTTCAATTTATTGGCAGAGTGTAATTATAGGAATTTTATAGTTATGAGATTATGTACGTCACATTGACAAAAAAATAATAATAATAAAAGGGGCTTAATACTATATAATTATAGAGATTTTTAATATAGGCCAAACGAAAAACAAGATCAGTTTTTATACTACTTTTCTATTCAAATATTTGTAAATACATGTAATTATAATAAAATAAATAAATTTGTAAAATATTAATTATTATAAAAATTATAAATAATTTATTATGTGAAAGTGAAACTGTGTATTATAAAAGAGAATATCACTTTTTATTTGGAATACTTAGAAATTATGTATTATATACATTTTATAATGTAGATATTCTTAATTGTAAAAATAGAATAAAAATTATAATAAAAGATATCATAAATAATATTAATTTAATTTTTTTTTCACTTTTCTATATTTTTAATTAATATTTTTTTAATATTAGTATAAATATTTAAATTAGGTGAAAAAAAATATTTAAATTAGGGAAGAAAAAACAAAATCAGTGAAATAATGAATATAGATCAAATATGTGGACGGATACAAATTCTATTGTAGTTAGCATATAATTGAAGGGCAGGAAAGTAAAAGTCTCCTTTTAAAATTAGTCAAACGGCTAAGATATATATACTAATAATATATGGAATTCAAGATCCAAGAAGTTCTAAATTTAGTATAGTTTCTGTCTGCATCTGGAATAATATTTTTTTATTAATAATTATAATTATATAGTTAATTAAGGATAAGATTGGACTGTCCGCTATTAATTTTGTATTAATAAAAGAAAAAAAAATAGCATCCAATAAGTTTTGAGATCTATAGGATAAGATTGCTTCTTGTTTTTTAGTGGTTGGAAGGTAAAAAGTGAGATTAAAGTTAATGCTTTTTAGACACACCTTACGCAGCTAACATGCATCAGTAACTCGTATTTTCTGACTTTAGCGTTTTGTATTCAGTTGTAAAGAAAATGAGTTCATTTCATTTATAAATGCAACCAAATTAGGAATTGCTTTCAATTTGTTACATGATTTCAAATATAACTTAACTGTTGTTGCATGGAGAAGAGACAAATGCAATTTTCAGATCCCTCCAACTCTGTTCTTTAAAAATTCTCTTTACTCTTAACCCGTCATAACTGATAGATTAAACTTGCACTCCAAATTTTTTTTAAACTCGTCATAAAACCACCAACTTCATATTTATTGGTACGCGTTGCAGAAACCCCAAAAGTCATCTCTTATACACACTTGCCTTAAATGATGAAAAATTTTAAAGGAAATCTGTTTAAAAAAATTCTTATACTCAAAATTTTGGAGGGAATTGAATTTTGACTGTAAAAACTTTCAATCTTTGCTCTCATAAATTGGTAGCATCCCGCCATTTTTTCATTTTACAGCAAAAAAATTAACACAGCCCTAAACCACACTTCAAGCCCTATGCGCGTTTGATGATGTGACATCAGACTTTCTCTTTAATAGATTTTTTTTTGTCTTTTAGTGCTTTAAAAGCATTTTAAAAAAAAATATATGAATTAATTTTTGATGAAAACAGTAAAAATTTCTAATAAATAAGAATAAAGGTAGAATATTTTTTATATGATACATAAAAATTAATTTATAAAATAATTATATGTCAAAAACATATTTTTTTAAATTATTTACTGTTAATTATTACTCTATTTTAACATTTAATTTTATTTAAAATAATTATATTTAGGTTTTTGTTTCTAAATTATTTTAATTCAGATAATTAAGGGATAGTCAGAGAACATGTAAATAAATTTTTTGTAGACTATTTTATATTAAAAAAAAATGGTATGAACTAAAAATGTTTTGAATAAAATATGGTATGTTGCATGTGTTTGCATTTATGCAACTTGTCTGAAGTTGATCAATAATTACACTGTTCAACAGTATATTACTGAAGGATTTTAGTATATTTTATAATTTTTTAAATTATTTATTATTATTAATATTCTCATTATATTATTTATATTAAAAAATAAATTTTTTCTTAAATTAAGAAAAAAACCAATTTTATTCAACTCTTATTAAAAAATAATTTTTTTTCTTAAATTAAGAAAAAAACCAATTTTATTCAACTCTAATTAAAGCCTCCACCACAGCAATAAAAATTGTGAATATTTTTAAAATTGCATATAATTTTTTATAAAAAATGTGTACAATTTTTATAATATATTCACAGTTAATTAAATTTTTATCAATATAATTAAAATTGCATGGAATTATTATTTACTCGTTTACTTAAATCATTAATAATTTATGGGTGTTGGATATAAATTCAACGGTGATCCTGGCTTTAATTTTGCAAGTTTTATAAATGTTAAATAATTAATTTTGTTTTACATGTATTTAATAAGGTAATTTTACAAAGAAATGCAGTTTTGGCATGCGAAAATAAATCTTAATCTCGATTTCACTTTGTGGTGCCATAAAATATTTAATAATTACATAAAATTATAAATTTAAATATATAAAATATTATAAAAATTTAAAAAAAAATTATTATTATATATGTCAATAATTTATTTGCTCTCATTTCATTTATTGAATCTTAATAATTAGTATTATCTATGTCAATAATTTATTATATATGTCAACACGCAACACAACCCTAAAAAAATTTCTTTTTTTTATTATTATCCTTCATATTTTATTAAAAATTTAGAATTTTAAAATATAAAATAACTTATTTTATTTTGAAAATATATCAATTTTTATGAGAATAAAAAGATAAATTTACTATCAAACTTAAATAAGTTTGAATGTTATAATAAATTAGAAAATAACAATAAATTGTATTAATATAATTATTTATAATAATAATCAAATTAATTACAAAGCTATCTATTAATTATTTGATTAACCAATCTCTTATAATGGACGAAAAAGTCAAATGTTTTGGCAATTAAATGAATCTCAAATCATTCAACTTTACGAACCATATTTCCTACCAAACCAATATTATATCTTTACTATATATTTTAAATAAAAATATATATAAAAGTCGTTGTTAATAAAATAATAACGTTTTGGTTTTTAATTTATCTTACACTCTATCGTGAATATAATACACAGCCGGCTGCTGCACCAGTCCTATAAATAACTGCAGCCTGAGCCTCCATTATCGAACTCACAAGCTTTCTTCTATTAATGGTTACAATGGAGTCTCATCTTCTAACTATTTTCTGTTTAGTTTCTGTAAGTATAATCACATTTTCTGTTATTTCTTCAATCTTAGTTTGTCATTATTACTGAGTTCAATGGAATTTGCAGGTTGCAGTGATAGGAAGAAGCAATGCTGCTCTATCCCCAGAAGTGTTTTGGCATTCCAAATTGCCAAACACTCCTCTACCACTAGATATTCTTCATCTTCTGCAATCTGGTTTGTTTCTAATCTCAGTTATTTGTTTAAACTCAAATCCGACATATACGAGTCAAAAATCATAGGTCATGCATATGCATGAACACAAATGAGTCAAATTTCATAATACGTGGCTTAATACTCTTATTTTAAAATTGAATAAAGACAATTCTTTATTTAAATTTCATTTACTTTGAGTTTATGTTGGAAAAGTCAACAACATTATTACTAAGTTGTTGAATAATTCTTTCTAATTTGATCAGTAATAAGTGTATTTGTAATTCAAGTATAAATATTTGAATCAATTGATTTCCGTTTATCACGCATTAATTAGTTCAATGATGAGTGTATGGTATGGGTATAAAGGACTTGTGGCAGTGTAGTTTGAGATTAATCTGATTCCATAAATAGTGATATATATATATATATATA
>CANUEY010425672.1:0-10990 GCA_948099555.1 Croton setiger
TAAAATATAAACATTTGCCATTTTAATCTTTAAAATTGATTTTTAAGATTAAAATCACAAATAAACACATTTTAATTTCTTTTTCATTTCTTTTTCTTCTTTTTCTTCTTTTTCAATTTTTGCAATTTGAAAAATAAAATATATCAACAAACATAAATATATTTTTGCAACTAGAAGGGAATTTTGAGAATTCATTTAAAACATGAAAATGATTAAAATATTTAGGAAAATAATTTTGGAAAAGAGGAAAGAGCGAACCGAAAAGGAATTTTGGCAATTCCGAGTTAGGAAGTCTTATTATCCTCGGATAATTTTGGGGGTGTGCACAAATCGAGCGTCAACACTTTGTCTTCTGTTCTTCACTTCGCCAGTTTTATGGCTTCTTGTCTCAAACTGTTTCTGTCTGCTTCGTCTTTTCATTCTTTCTTGATTTCTTCTTTTTTTTTGTTTTATAATTATACAAAACGACGTCGTATAGGCTTGAAACACAACATTTTGTTCAATCATAAATAGGCAGGATTATAATTCTGAATCGAACCGATCAGGTTCGATTCAAAATTATAACTCTATTTTCCCTTTCTTCCTCTTTTCTTTTCCTTTTCTTCTTTTGACCCCCAATCTTTTATTTCTTTTTCTTCTTTTGACCCCCAATTTCTTATTTCTTTCCTTTTTCTTCAATTAAACCATTTTTCTATTTTATACATTCATTTTTTTCTTTTCTTCTTTTTCAATTAATTTTTTTTTCTTTTTCTTTTTTTTTCTCTCTTTTTTTTTCTTTTTTCAATTTTTACAAAATAAAATGAAACTAAAACTAAAATAAATATTTTCTGGATATTTTTCTTTTTAGATTTTGAGGTCAAAAATCGAGAGTCAACAGTTTTTGTTTTTCAATTTGCAAAAAAAAAAAATATAAAAAGAATTTAAAGTAAATGATTTTTTATTTTAATCTTAATGTCTATTTTAAGATTAAAATGGCAAATGTTTTACTCTTTATTTTTAATTGATTTTGATTTCGATTTTTAATTGTAGTGTGTTTTAAGATTTTAATTATTTATTAATTAAAAAAAATTAATTAGAAGGGTTAATTGGGAAATTTTGGGGAAAAATAGAGAAAACGATTAAATTGAAGAGAAATAGAAGAAGTTAGGAAAATTGGAGAAGAAAAGAAGGGAAGGAAGGGTATAATTGCAAACGGAGATAAAGAAGAGGGGACCTTTTGACGGCTAAGGGCGGCTGCAAACAGAGGAAGGACGTGGCCAGCCAGAGGCCACGAAGGCTTCCCTTGAAAAGGAAAGTTCTGGAGCTTCTTGAAAGAAAAATCAATGGGGGGGGGGGAGATTTTTCGAAGAAAAATCAGAGAGAGAGAAGAGGAGAGAACTTCTGGGTTGACTTCAAAAATCAGAGGGAAAAAACAGTAAGCTTTCTGTGTTAGATTATCAGGGTTTCGATTTCTGTAAATGGAAATTTTCTAGGTTTAGAGTCCTCTAATTAGGGATTGGGATTATAGAATTAAGGTTTTTGGGTTAGGGATTTGAAAATCAAACTGATAACTGTATAAAAACTCTCAGTTGTAATTTCTTTTGTTTCGTAATAAAAATGGAGATTTGAAATTTCTGTTAGAAATTCTCTGGTGTTTTCGAAAATCTCTTGGGAGGAAAATATCCAGAAGAGAAGGATTCTGGAATCCCACTTGCTGTTGGAACAACACTTCTGAGGTACAATCGTATTCTGTTCTCTGTTTTCTTTATTTTGATTTATAACATGGATGGTAATGTTTGGGAGCCAGATTGATTTCTGGTTTTGTTTGATTCAATTACCTATTACTGTTATTCTTGCTCTCGTTAGCATTTTGTGCCATTGTTGTATGTTTGTGATTCTGTCCAGTAGCTGTTGATGTCCCTTGATTGATAATGATGTTTCTGCTGATGAAATAAAAGATTGAAAGGTTATAGTTGTTGATTAAATTGTTTTCTGTTGTCGTTTGTTGTTCATGGTTTGGTTCTGATTTCTTAAGTTGCTTTCTAGTTTGTATGATTGTCATTAACCTGTTTGTATTGTGAGTCAATTGTTAATCGTTTGTTTCTGTTCAGAGCTTAGTATATAGGCATATGCAATATGGTTGTTGTAAGATTCAGATTGATGCTTAGTTTGATATACTTGCTGCTATGGCCTGCTGTGTTGGTTCTGTTGAAACCATTTCTATTTGAATTAAGTTGTTGATGTTGATAATGTATGCTGGTGTGATTTCCCTTGCTGTATGAAAGCAATCTAGTGAGTAGATGATAGGGCCATTCATTGCATGCTTTGCTCATGGTATGAGATTCTATCTAATTGTTGCTTTCCAGGACAGTTTAGCATGCATAACTACCTAACCTATTCCTCATACTTTAAGTCATATGCTGTAGAGAGATTAGGCATCAACATGTTGCATTCCTTTTTTTTTTTCCTGCTTTAGCTTCATTTCAGTTTAGGTCTAAATTTAGGCTGTAGGGTTTTTGGGTTTCTGGTTGTTAAATGTTAAGCTGACTTAAGTTGCATGCTTGCTGTTTGTGCTGTCTCAAGACCAAAATGGTTAGGCCTAGATTTTAATGATGCTGTGAATTTGTTGAGATGCTGCATTTTGTGGTTCAGGCTGATTTTAAGGAATGATTACTGCTTCTATTTAAGAGGAATATTGCATATAAAATGTTGAAACAGAATAGAAAATAAAGATAGGGGGCAGGATTGTAATTTCATTAAAATCAATGACTAAAATGGAAATTTTAAATGATTTGGCTTGTGTTGAATGTTTGTGAATGTTTCGTTAATTGTTTGGTCGTTTTGGCATGAATCGGGGCCTGTTTGATAAGTTTTCAAAAAATAGGGGCCAAAATACGAGGACCAAAACGTAATTTTTCTATGTTTGAACCAAATTGAATATTTGATGTGTTTTATATGTTTATAAACTGTTTTAGTGTCAATTGTGCAATAAAAAAACTTTGGGCAAAAATGTAATTTTGCAAAATATGGGGTACTAAAATGGAATTTTACATATTTTGCATTTAATCACCAAATTGATGTGTTTTGCATATTTCATATGTTTGTTTGTGATATTTGGATGTTTATAGGCCAAATGGTAATTTTCCCTTCTCGAGGAACCTTTTTGTAATTTGTTTAATTTTCAGGGACTAATTGGTAATTTTTCTTAGTTTGCCTTAAATTGTTTATTTTGGGCACCGAGATTTAATTCGGGGATTAAATCGGGTAGTATGTAAATTTTTAGGAATCGTTTGTAATTATTTTATCCGGAATCGGAGAAATAATATTTAGAATTAAGAGGTGTTTTAGTTTCCGCAATTTATTGCTTTCTATTTTATGTTTGTACAAACGACTTTAATCACCGTTTAGGAATATCGCTAGTCGGCTTTTCGAAATAATCGTGTTAACTTTAAATTTTCGGAAAACTTAAATTGGTTTTAGAGGCCGGTAAATCCGGGCGTTAGTCGAAATGAAATTTCGGCTAACGTACATTACCCTCTTACTTCAGAATTTCTTATTCGGATTTTGCCTTATCCAAAAACTAAAGCGGAGTCAACTTTTTCAAATAAAATTTTGGTTCTTTTTAAAAACCGGTTCCTGAAATGGGTGACGACTCTAAAATAATTTTAAGATCGACTAGTTCGGCACCGCAACCAAAAATGCTTTATCGCTTTTAAAATAAATTTTTTTGTCTTTTCGGCCCAAAAGCCGGAAAGAGCCATCGGCGGAACTGGACCGTCAACACTCTATAATAATAATAATAAAATAGAGATATATATATATCATTAATGTGTAACATACAAACAAACAATAATGATAATAAAACCTCTTTATTATTAATAAAAATAAATAACATAAAGATCCAACTAAATGGTCTAGGGCACAAACACTAACGAAACCCAGCGGAGCTTTTACTACGAAGACAAACGAAGGTCAGTCGAGATTATAAACACGACCTGAGAAATGGTTTCAAGTTGCCATTTCGTAATTACCACTAAGCGGGATGAATTTAACGTCACTTCTCTATCAAGATCACTTGCCCTAACCGATGGGGATAATAATACATTCAAGAAAGAGATAGAGAAAGTGTGGCATCCTAATACTTAGGTTGGTCACATCTTCGCATTTAGAGCCGATTCAAATCCAACCAAAGTCGATTTGGACCATTAAAGTCTCAATTGGGTAGGAAGGACTTAATTAAAAATGTTTAATAAAAATAAGATCTCATTAGAATGTAAAATAAAGTTGAAGCATCAAGTGCATAAAGGGTAAAACTTTAAGCATCTAAGTGGTAATTTGCCTAATGATACAAAAGGGATTGAAAGAAAGAAGAAAGACATATTTCTTTTTTTTCCTTCTTCTTCCCCTTTTTCTGCCGACTCACTCCTCTTACCATCTCTTTGAATTTCTTCTTGGTACAATCACTTCTCAATAATAATCATTTAATAAACTACCTTAATCTTTATCTTCAACCCAAGCAAACCCTTTAATCACTAATTGTTCATGTTAAGGCAAGAGGAGAAAGATTCTAAAAAGATAAGTTTAGGATTTATCTGGGTTTGGTAAGCTGGTAATAGAAAGAAGAATCAAGAGCAAGAAAAGGGATCAAGAGGCAAGCTAGAAGTGTCTACAAGGCCATGATTTGGTACCCTAACCTTGGTAACCTCAAATTTTTGTATGATTTTTATATGTATTGAATGATTTTGTATGTAATTGTATGTTGATTGATATTTGTGGTAGATTAACATACATATGATGAAAATATATGAGTTTTGATGATATATGCTTGAGATATAGGTTATTGATGTTAATATAAGGCATTAAGTATATTGAAAATGCTTAGAAGTTGAAGATGTTGTTAAATAGAAACTTTAGATTTTTACTCCTAAATTTAACTTGAATTTTGTCAATATAAATGATATAATTTGACGTCATGATAGGAGACTTAATTGTAGCCTTGTTTGTTAGCAAATCATAGGCTTTTGAATCACCGAATTTGGACTTATAGATCAAAAGTTATAGCCAAAATGGTAAACAGTATTCAGTCTGAAATTCTAATCTAGAGATGAACATGACCAAGAACACTACCATGTTTCTAGGCATGTTCAGCATTGGAAAAATTCCTAGAACAACATAGCTAGGAACACGAAAGTGTTTCTGGTGGCATGTCTGACACTGATATATGCCTAAAGTGAGCACGGGCATGTCCTTGCGCGTGCTAACACTATATGAGACATTTTCAAGATGAAATTAAGTTGTAAACATGATTTAAGTACCTAGTATCAAATTAAAAATATGCAAGTGAATAGGATTAGTTAAAATTTCTATACATGATAATATGACTAAAATATGTAATTATTGACCAATTACCTAGTAATGAGTAATACTATGCATGTAATTGTGGATGAATTATATGTAAGCATGAGTATACAATGTAGAAATTAATGTGTAATGATAATATGTGGTAATTTAATAATATAAAATGGTATATATATATATATATATAAAAATCTAGAACAACTAGCCTTCATGATAATGTGTATAAAGTTATATGGTTTTGACCCATGCACGACCACGACCGTGTGACATGAAACATAAAGTATAACCAAAAATATACAATTTATATGAAATATGTGTGTGTATGGACTAAATGATATAAGCTTATGAATGAATGATGTGATATAAAACAACATATAAAGGAGCTCTACTTGGTAACAAGAGTAGCCACGTCTAGAATGAGGGTAAGATGCATTTTACTATGGTATAAAGTAAATAGTATAAAGTTATATGTGCGTGAGGCTCTAGTCAATACCGTCAACCATATGCATGTAAGACTGCAAGTCAAGATCGTACTATTAAATTGATTATATATACATGAGGCTACGACCAAGATCTTACCAAGGATACTGATATTTATATGCACTTGAGGTTTCGGCCAAGATAGTGGCATATTCACAGTTATACGATTCCTACTCAACTAAATGAATAATTATATGGAATCTAAGTTGATAATAAAATGTAAATGATATATGCAAAGTGCGCATTGACCTATATAGTTGTGTATTTGTACTATATTACTTTCTAGCAGCCGAGGTAAGTTAAGATTAAAGGGAATGAATGTATGTGTGATTGTTGCATGTGTGAGATGATTGTTGGGACCATCTAGCCAAGAATGGTAAGTATACGGTAAGTAAACTGTATGACCGTGTGTTTTTGGTAATTAAAATTAAGGTACCCACTGGGCATTCTAATTCTCAACGAGTTACATGACTAACTCGTAAGTTAGTAGTTAGATAGCAATAGGTAGAGGTCCATCAGCACTTCATCAATTCAAAAAGCATAACAGAAGGTCTTTTATTTTTTTAATTAAATTATAGTATGGCATGTACTAGAAAGTCAGTCAGTATATAGTGAGGGAAAAAGGATAATTGTAAATGTAAACTGAATAGTTTGTATAAAATCAAATAGATATGTTTATGTAATTTATGTATATTAAGTAAAATATTCAGTGTGTGACAAAATAACAAAAGATGTGTACATATTTTCTTTACTTGTTAACCAGTTGTGGCATTTCAATTTTGTTTACTTGGGTTATTAGGTGAACCGAGATCGAGACGCTACATTTTGGTATTAAAGCTCCGATTTAGTGTCCTCGAGCTTGATATATGTGTCATTAGATGATGTACATGCCATATAGGATAGGGAGTAAATGTTGAGCCGAACTGACAGATCGTTAATTATGTAGGATGTTTGGAGAAAGAAGGTCACCTAGGTTTGGAACGGATGGGTCACAAGATGGAATTGGTCAAGTTGAGTTACTATGGCAAATGACAATTGTGTTGACGCTTGATTTTTGCCCCTAAAAAATACCGATGATGATCAATGCTCCACGCTCGAGATATCCAGAATCCTCCTCGATCCGATTTGTTGTTCTTCAAAATCTTCAAAATATTTTAATCTCTCGTGTGTTAAAATTCTCAAAATTTCTTTCATTTTCCTTCAAAGAAAAAGAGGTATTTAATTGAAAAATTCTCTTTTAATTGCCAATTTTAAGAAAATTTAAATATCTCAAATAAAAATTAAAATACTTCAAAAAACTTGTTGTTTTTCCCTTAATTTATTAAAATTAATTTGTTTTAGTGATCGGTTTTTAATTTTGATATGAGTAGAAATTAAGAATTGATTAGAAATTAAGTTGATTTTAGTTAATTAAGTGGAATTGGGTGAATTTGAAAAGAAATTGAAGTTTTGGGGTGAATTGGTGATTAAAGAAGGGAATGAAGGATTTAATTGAAAAGGGAGCAGAAATTCTGGGGTCAGAAACCTAATTAAGGAAAAATTGAGGTCTGAAATTGAAATTGGGATTAGAAATAGATCGAACCAGAACGGTTCGATCTGAAATTTCGGTTCGATTAAAGGCGGTTTTAGGTTCAATTTCAACTTAATTTAATCAAAAAAAAATTAAATAAAAATAAAATTTAAATAAACAAATTTAAATAAAACATCGGGCCTCAGAAAGATCGAAGGCTTCCTTCGAATTAGAAATTGGGGAAGAACAGTAAAGGGGGAAGAACAGAATCCCTAGCCCCAAATTGAAACTAAACTGAACGAAATTGGGAGAAAATCGAAAACAAACTGAGAGTAAACAGTGAGGGAGAGGCGGTGGCTTCACCTTGAAGCCTCAAAATCGACAGAAAAGTCAAGAAAGAAGCTGAGAAGTGACAGAAAGCGAGCGTACGAAAGAGAGAGGAGAGAAGATGTCTGCGGACGAAAACAGGCCTGTCAGGCGGCTGTGGGCAGTGGGCAATGATGGATTCTTGCCCAGGAAGGAAGAGAAGTCGATAAAATGGAAGGGAGAAGCTCAATTCAAGGGGGTTCGATTCTGGGAGGATCGAGAGCTCCGCTAGGGTTAGGTGAAATTTGGGGAAATCCCAAAATTAGGTGTAGAATTAGTAAATTGAGTGAGGAAATCAAGTGATTCGTTTGTATTTTCTTTTGTTTGAGAGATAAAACAGAAATTCCCCTTCGAAATCAATTCGAAGTTGGGGGTTTTTGGTCGAGGGCTTTCTGTTTTAGTCTTTCAGTTTGTAAAACGCTTGTAACTGAACAATCATCGAGGACTCTGGACTTGTGCATCTCGAAACATAGCTAATCTGAGGTATTTACATTTAAAAAGCTTTTGTTTTGTTTCTGTTTCAATTTAATACATGGTTGAAATGAATTTCACCTCTGTTTGATATGTATGAGCCTTAATTATGTGGCATTGTAATGAAACAGATTGTTTATCTTATTGTAAATATGCTTGTTTATTGAATTGGTGCTTGTTTTGCTCCTGTTTCTTGAAGAATGTTGCTAATCTGTTTGAAATTCATATTAAATTGACTGTTTTTCTTGCTATTACCAGTGTGAGGTTGGTGTTTATATCTCTGTTTGTTTTGAATTGGAAGGATTAGTTAGTTAGTTGCAGTTTGTGAAAGGACTTGTAACTTATTACAAACATGACTCACATGATTGTGTGGATAGGCTGGTTAAATTATGAATCTGACCATTGTGACTCTGCTTCTTGAATGCCTAAAGTTTGCAGACATTCTGGTTTGTATTGATGATCACCCATGATTAGCTTAAGGTTGCATACAGTTTAGGTCATTTTCATGAATTCTCATTGTCATGTAGCTACATTTGTCATTCTGCTCCAAATATCTATATTGATGAGTTCTGTAATCTAACACCATTCCCCTGTTCCAAAGCATTTATCAATAGTTTCACTCTAAGTGCATATGCATACTGCTGTTTCTGTTATTTATATGTAATGTCCATTGATAAAGTTTATTGATTGAGCCTTTTCTTTGCTTGATCTATATCCTATTCACCCTTTTATGTGGGATTCCCTCACACATTGCATTGTTACAAGTTTGCATCTCTAGCCTTGGAGTTGATCATAACCATATACATTTAGAGCCCAATTCAAGATTCATTTGTAATGACTGCCATCTTCACATGAAGTTATTCTGTTTCATTATGTAGTTCCTCTGTCATGACTACTGTTATTTCCAGATTAATGTCTAGAGTTGAAGACGCATACTGATGAGGACATAGTAGTTATTGATGTATGAATATTGTATGCACTTTCTGCTGTGGATGTTTGTGTTAAGACTTTGAGTATGATGTCAGTTTTTGTTCCTACAATAAGTTTCTTGGAATGGTTATGTTCAGAAGTCAACTCTTTAACCAGGTTATAGTTGAGCTTTTTATACATGAACAATCTGAAATTAACCTATTTTTACATACTTGGCATGTTGCATGTTTGGTGAACTCTGGAATTATCTTCCAAATCCTGTTCTGCTGAGCAAATGTGCCATTTGTATGCTTTATTTTAGGTGAAATTCAACTACATTAACAGTTGTGGTCATGGCAGTCTGGACTTTAATGTTTGAATGTTTCAGTTTGCTCATACTTGCTTTTGGTCATTTGTTGTGTCTGGTCTGGACAGTTTGTATGCATTCTCCTGGCATTTTCTCTTAAAATTGGTTCCAGTAGCAGTTTCTTAGCTGTTTAGCTGCAACATTTGTTTCACACTAAAGTTGGATGAGTTCTGGGACTGTCTTCAAAAGCATATTCTGTTGAACAAATGTGTCATTTGTATGTCTTATTCTTGTGCTGCCTCATGTGAAATTTAGCTGCATACAGTTGCAGTAGGCAGCTCACCTCTCATGCATGATTAGACTGTTGAACCAAACAATTTGTTTATGTGTCAAATGCTTCTGCCTTTATGGATCAATTAAGCTGCTGAAGTTGCAATAATAGGTCCATACTTGATTATTATGATGTAAACCATTTGAATTTGAGCTACATTGACCATTGAGCTAAGATTATTTCTGGATCTGGATGTGAAAATGATGGCAGCATAGTAGTTATACATTTATTGAAGGATTGACACTAAATTTTATCTATTTGCATTGATTATTTCCTTTTATCATGCAACTTGGATCAAGTGTGTGTGTTGATGAATTAGGCAGTGCATAATCTGGATAGAATATTTCATAAGGGCAAATCTGTAATTATTAAAAAGGCAAGGGCATTTTAGTAATTATGTTTAAATTAAAATACCTATTTTTAATTTAATACAAATCAATTCCAAAAGTGATTTCCAATAATCCGAGCATCCAATTTCTTGTTTAAATCTTAAATATCGGACTAATTTGATTAATTTTGACCAAAATGCATATTTTTCAAAATCTAAGGGCAATTTGGTAATTATAGCAAACTTTAAGCACCAAATTAAAATTTCACATGAAATTGCATCTTAACTTGCTTTGAAAATTAAAGTTGCTGGATTATTCAAATTTGCCATGAAATACAAATTAGTTTGGCCAATTTTGATAAAAAGGACTAAAATGCAATTTTTACAAATTTGAAGGGCAAAAATGCAATTTTACCATTTTTACTCAAAAATGGCCCAAATATGATTTTCAAAGCATTTTCAAGTGTGATTTGGATAATCAAAGTGATAAATGAAAAGTTTTATGTCCCGAGGACTTATTTGCAAAAATTACAAAATTGGGGGACCAATTTGTAATTTTTATAAAATTGAGGGGCCAAATTGTAATTTTTCAAAAATTACTTCTTTTGTGCTTGTTTAATTGTTGGTTTGAAATATGTGTTCCAATTGTGTTTTGTGTCTGTTTGATTTTCGTAAATTTGATTTCTCTTCCGTTATTATTTTGATTTTTGTGGACTAATCAAGTTGCTTTGTTTTGAACTTTTATAAATTGCTTTAAATTCGGGAATCGGGTTTAAATTCGGGTGGCACATTTGGGTAGAATGTAATTTTTAGGAGATGGTTTGTAATTATTTTTCCCGGAAATCGGGAAAAGAATATTTTAGATTTAAGGGGTGTTTAAATTCCGCAATTTATTTTCCGCAATTTATCGCTTTCAAAATTGTGTTTGTCGCAAACGATTTTTAATCACCA
>CANUEY010425740.1:0-19850 GCA_948099555.1 Croton setiger
ATATATATATATATAAAGTAGATTTGAATTAGCGCGCATGTTTAAATGGAGCCCAATCGATTACAGTCACGTGGCATATTCAGTAAGTTCAGATAAGCGTTATGCGAACTCCTGAATCGCCATTTGAAAGTTCGGAAAGGAGGTATGTGAACTCTTTTGCATAAACGCAATCACGTTTCCTTTCACCGTTTTCTATTCCGATTACCACCAAATGTTTACTGTTGAATTTTGGACCTTTTTTCACCGGTCATTCAACAATTTTTCGGAGTTTTCGACGACAATTCACTGCTTCAATTACCCGTTTTGCAACAAAAAATGTGTGTTTTGAATTTGAATTCTCTTTTTATGTTAGTATATATTTTATCATTTGTGCCAATTTTTAATTTTAGCTTTAATTTAAATAAAATAATATTTTAGGCAGCTTGTAGTTAATAACATTTGTATGCGAACTAGAAATGGTATTCACAATAATATTTTGACTAGTTAGTTAGTTAACAGTATTAGTAGATAGAAAATAATTTGTATAAAAAAAATTTATATGCAATAATAATGTTTGAAGTAATTTTCATATGCGGAAAAAAAATTTATATGGGAAAAGAATTTACAGCTTTTTTTGGGTATGTTAGTTAAAAATATATTAATAAAAAATATATTATTTTAAAGAATATTTTTTTAAAAAATAATTTTGTCAATAATAATGTTTTGGAATTTGAATTAGAAAATAATTAAGAAAGTATTTGCAAATACAACGTCCAATAATAGAGTAAAGAGAATTTTCTAATTCGCAGCAGCAACGCGTGTTAGATCAGGGGTCTGCTAGTCGTGATCTATTGTTTTTTCAACAGAAACACAAATAGATTGATGAGTTCGCCGGCAATGCGAACTATGATAGCCCGCTACGCATCAGGCGAGACGAACACGCTAATATGGTGGCAATGCATCCCTGGACACTACTCTACATTGATGAGCAAGACTTCATTGTAGTGTGAAAGATTAGGTAGATATATTACGACTGGGCCCTTTTTTCTGCTCTGGTGGAGCGTTGCCTGAAATTGCACTACTCCAGTATATATTTAATGAAAATGGAGTAATGTATGCCATTTTGAACAACTGTAATGAAATCTAGAAAGAAAGTATTTTTAACAGTACGAAAAAAATACAGGCTCTCTTATAAAACTACAGAATTTTTCTTTAAACTGCTCTGGCTGTTTTGGATTTTTTTTTTTTTTGATTTTTATTGACATGAAATTCACATAATAAATTTGAGAATTAATTTTTTGCACATTTTGTCAGCACCTGTCACATATCAGCTGCTCATTCACCATTTTCACAGTTAATATCATATACAAGTTATCCGAACTCTTGTGGTTTTGACACGTGTTCTTTTTTTCAAATTTAAGTGCGTGATCATCGAATTCGGATACATGTTATCTGAAATCTTCAGTTCACATAACAGTTATCTGAACTCTTAATTTTTAATTAAAAATTCGAAAACTTATTATGCGAATACACTGTATTCGTCAACATTATATATATATATATATATATATATATATATATATATATATATATATATACCAGGTCACTTGCTGGTTCGGTGGAAAACATTAAGCTAGAGAGCTTAACCATAATCGTTAGCTACGTCGGAGGGGCATAGTAAATTAATTAGTGGACGCTCCTTGAGTGTTGTGTGACATATGACTTTATATGGAAGGGGATTTGGTAATGTTGGAAGATAAAATGGTACCCTACTCGACCCACTTCATTGAAGTTGACCCATTTATGCATCACCACGTTTCTACTTCTAATTTCTTGCAATTTTATCCTAATTTCGATGTGTCTTTGAGTTAAATTAAGGAATAATTATGATTTAACCCTTATATTTATACATATTATATAATTTAATCCTTATATTTTTTATATTATATTTTTCAGTACTTATGTTTTTTATATTTTATATTTTAATCCCTTAGAAACTAAAATAATATGATACTTTAAAAGGTAAAGAGCTAAATCACTGAATATTTTACATGGATAACTTAGCAAATGCCATTTTTTATATAACTTTATTATAACAAAATATCAACAAGTTTGAAATATTAGTTAAATGTCAATTTTTTATTTTCTATTTACTAATATAATATAGGTAAATACACTTACTTTCTATTCACAATATTGAGAAATATGTACATTAACTCATATATAAAAATAAATATGCATAATTACAAGTAATTAAAAAGTAATATTTACTCAATATTTTAAAATATGTGACATTTATTTAAAATTAGTATTAAAATAATTGCTATCTATTACAATTTCCATAATTCAAAACTAAAGGATTAAAAATAGTATTTTTACCGCTAAATTATAATTATTTATTGAATGAATGATTTTTTAGTCCATCTGTTTATTATAGGTATAATTTAGATGGACATATTTTTTTTTCTTATCATTATATATATATATATATATATATATATAAAGAGTAAGACCCAAATACAGTGTGTACACATATGTAAGGTGATGGACCTAATCTAAAACTAAGTAAATATTGCTACATCTACTCTATTCCACAGTCAAATGCCAAAATAAAATAATAGTAAGAAAAGTATTGAATATGATATTGAGAAGAAGGGTGGAGTTAAAAAAATTAGCTTGACCTCACTTACAAACAAGTTGCCACTTATAATTATCCTTTAATTGATATTAAGTCAAGAATTTTGACTATTAACAAAATATTTCATGCAATCCCTCATATTTTAATTGATAGTGATCGCATACTAAGTGTTAAATTTCTGAAAATTTTATATTATTATTTACCAAAATATACTAAAATATAATATTTATGAAAAATGCGGTTGAAAGAAGAGTTTTGGATTTTAATTTAATGATTTCAATTATGTCAATTTTGTCATTATTAAGCTAAAACCAAATCTTACCTTTTAATAATCACTCAATGGAAGTGAGTCAAGTCATAATTATTAAACTTTTATAATACAATTTATAATCTCTACATCAATCAATTATCAATTTGCATGAATGACTTCGTTAAAAAAATTACTAATTTGCTTAACTATGTATTAAATTCTCTAATAATTGTCTTTCAATAACCATTTGCTTATCCAAAAACTTAACACCTCTGAATTTTGTTGGCACAACAAGTAATCATGGTAGATATCCGATTTCCCCTCACCAAATTAGAGGAAATTTATTAGAATAATTCATACCAATTAATCTCTACACTACGAGTGATTATACTTGTGCACACTAATTAAATTATTCTATACAAATTCAGAACATTACAATATAGTAGAGCATTAAATAATAAATTTGGACAATTAGCAAATATTAGTCACTAAATAAATGGTACAAAAGATTTAAAATTAAAAAAAAAATAGCATATTAGAAAAAAAAAATCAAATATACTAGAAGTACCTCCCTTTCTAATGAAAAATAAAATCAATATTTAAAAAAAAAGAAAATAGAAACTGAATGAATAAACCGACAACTCAAAATGATTACACCACCACTGATCACCAATTTCGCCAGAATGGGTCAGCCGACTACACAAGTTGCCAGCTCAAACGACCACAACCTGCACTGGCATCAGAGCTCTAGCAATAAGCGGCTAGAAGACCAACAAAACTCAAATACAAATTTTGTTTCTCTTTAGATTTGAATAGAGGTCATATTCAAAATATACGCAATCAAAAGTTTTCTAATAATATACAATTTGTTAGGTATCATCACCATTACAATTTCAATTCACCTATGGCAGTTAGGGCTTTTTTTATGAAGAATATGAAGTTATTAGTAAAATTCAATAAAGTTCAATGACAATCAATAAACATTTTCAAAATTATTGATTCTTATTGAATTTTATTTATTCTTAATTATTCTTATTGATTTTACTTATTTGTATTCAATCTAAAAAAATATAATTCAACAAAAAAATATATAAAAACTGAAAGAATTATACTAAAAAAATATTATCAATTCTTATTTATTTTTATTGAATTTAAAAAATATAATTAAAGAATCATGCTAAATCATATCTCATTGTTATTGATTTTCTATGATAGTGATTTTTATTAACTTTTAATGATACCAATATTTATTAATTCTTAATGATACTTATTTTCATTGAATTTTATTGAATCTAAAGAATATAATCAGACAAATGCACAAAAACTAAAAAATCATATAAAAAAAATTATTATTAATTTTTATTGACTCTATTTATTTTATTAATTCTTATTGACTCTTATTAAATTTAAAGAATATAATTGAATAAATACATAAAAATTCAAAAAAGCATACTAAAAATTAATTTCTCATTCATATTGATTCTCAATGATATTAGGTGGGAAAAAAAAAAAAAAAAGCCTTCCTATTATACACAGCAATTCCACTTTTTGCACCTTTGAAGTGGAAAAGTAGGGAATGAATAGAATGATGAACACCACACAATATATGAGTTTATTGATATAGAAGTCAACAACAAACAATCTCTTGTCTATGTTACATATTCAATTAGGTCACTGCCATTAATTATTTATGTTTATGCATGTGGTCCTTCTTCACCTAATGCCTTGTTCGGAAGCACCCCAAGTCTTATACCTTGTTCACATTCTAATTCCAAGTATGAAAACTAATACAACTACAAATAAACCCATAAAAATAAAAAAAATAAAAAAAAAAATTCTTCTCAAAAAAGGAAAAAAACAAATCATTCACCAAGGATTCTCATTAATTCCTTCCCGTTACTACAAAGTTAAACACGTACACACATTATCAAACCAACTTTATTTTTTTTTTAATCTTATAATTTTTTTAAATATATATATGGGTAAGACATCCCTAACCGAAATCATTAGTCATATGATCATTATAAGTATAATGCATTTTTACGATTTTTATTGCATAAGCATCGTTTTGGTAAGAGGTAAATAAATGATTACTTATTTGCCAAGAAATTATATATATCAACATTATAAGAATTATATTGAAAGTATATGAATGATTAAATTTTTAGTAATCATAAATTGTCGACACACGTAAACGAGAAGATCCACTAGGATTTTTATTTGATATGACCGTTTAAATTACGGTGGCGCAAATAATAAAAGGGGAAAAATATAAATCCATAAAAAGTAAAATAAATGTAATAAAATATTTTGAATTTGGAATTTGATTTTTACTGAAGATGTAGTAAATTTTGTTTATATGCGTGTATAAGTAAACAAAGGAAAGGTAGTGAATATATGTATGTGTATATTTATGTAATGGTATTATTTTTGACAATGTAATGTTATTATGAGTAAATGATCAAATATAATTAACATTGGAAATGTTACACATTTTTTAAATTTATTGGTGTTTGCGTAAAGCTTGAGTTTCGTTTTGCCATCGTGGTGAATATATGATTCTTAATTATGAAAGAAAGTAATAGAAGTAAATTCAAATATTTAATTTCAATGTGGATCTTCAATTAAACACTTAAAGTAGTAAAGGGATTAGAAAAATAGTGGATGCTTATGAATGTATGTAGCAATTTCTAAAAAATTAGTTTTTGAAAATTTAGTAAATAGCATATTATAACTGTCATTAAAAATAAAATCCAAATATACCCTTATTAACCTAGAGTCTAACCTCACAACGTTAATTTCTTCTTCTTCAGGGTTCTGCAATGGGATGGGAGGAATTAGAAAAATAAGGGTAGTGAACCCAATAAAGATAAATAAGTAAATTAAATCCTAAAAAAGGGGGTTAACTGAAAACTGCTCTCCTTGGTTGAAGGAAGTGTGGAAGCTCAAAAGAAAAGCTTTATCTGGCAAACAAAGCAAGCTCGAAAGATATATACCTGATCCCTTGCATTGCGTTGTCAGTAAACTCTATAATAGATGCAGCTAAGTAATTACCATCATATTAAAGATGAAGAGCAAACAAGTTTCTTTCTTACTGTTACAAGTCTATACATTTCTGATTAAAGAATGCGGAAGCAATCTATCAGCGCCTTCTCAACCATATGTTCAAAGGTATCTTGGGTCATACTATAGAGGTGTATATGAAAGACATTATTAAGATCACGTGTTAATATTGTTGCCACTTAGTTTTTCTGTTTGAATAAATCTCCTTTATTTTAGGAGTTTAGTTTCTCGATTTAATTGGTATTTGTTACCAGATTTTCAGCATAGTTTTAGAACTACTTTTCTATTTTTAGTCTTAAGTATTTGTATTTAAACCGTTACAGTGTAACTCAATTCAATTTAATCTTCAATTATTTTTTTCTTCTTCAAAGCTTCCTTTCTCTTCTTTCACTTGGAATCTCTCGATCAACCATTAAAGTTGTGTTCAATTCACCAAGAAATTGGTATCAGAGCTATCTTCTTAAGGGATCTGTGAGGCTATTTGTTTAAAATGGAAGGAGAATCAAGTGTTTTTAATTGCTGCACCACCAGTCTTTGATGGAGACAATTATCAAATGTGGGCAGTTCGTATAGAGACTTACCTGGAGGCTTTGGATCTTTGGGAAGCTGTAGAAGAGGATTATGAAGTTCCTCCACTTCCAGCAAATCCTATTGTGGCACAAATTAAAGCACAAAATGAGAAGAAGAGAAGAAAATCAAAGGCAAAAGCTTGCCAACTGTATCTCAAATGATCTTCACACGAATAATGTCCCTGAAATCAGCAAAGGAAATCTGGTATTACCTGAAGGATGAATATGCCGGATGAGAGGATGCGTGGAATGAAAGTCCTGAATTTAATCAGGGATTTTTAGTTGTAGAAAATGAAGGAGTCTGAGTCAGTGAAAGAGTATTCTGACAAACTCCTCAACATTGCCAACAAGGTAAGATTGCTTGGTTCTGAGTTGAAACTCTAGGATTATTGAAAAGTTGCTGGTCACTGTTCTAGAGAAGTTTGAAGTCATCATTACTACTCTAAAGAACACCAAAGACCTGTCAAAAATCTCTCTTACAAAGCTCTTGAATGCTTTATAAGCACAAGAGCAAAGAAGGTTTATGAGGCAAGAAGGGGTGATTAAAAGTGCCTTATCTGCCAAGCATCAAGACAACAACAAGTATAAAAAGAAGAAAATTTTCAAAAACCAGCCGACGAGTGGAGATTCATCAGGCAATTATCAGAAGAGCAAAGGAAGAGGTGCCAAGAATTCCTACCCACCATGCCATCATTGTGAGAAGAAAGGTAATCCACCATACAAATGCTAGAGAAGACCTGACGCCAAATGCTCTAAATGCAATCATCTTGGACAAAAAGCTGTGATTTGCAAATTCAAATGTCAGGTGCAGAAAGTAGATGCACAAGTAACTGATCAAGAAGAAGAAGATCGATTGTTTATGGTCACTTGTTTCTCAGGCAGAGAATCAAGTGAGAGCTGGCTGATTGATAGTGGGTGCACAAATCACATGACGTATGACAAGAAGCTCTTCGAGGAGTTAAGAAACACTAAAGTCAAGAGAATGAGGATTGGAAATGGTGAACACCTCGAAGTCAAGGGAAAAGGCATAGTAGCTATAACAAGCTATGAAGGTACAAAGTTTATCAGATGTTTTGTTTGTACCTAAAATTGATCAAAATCTCTTAAGTGTTGTCCAATTACTGGATAAAGGCTATAAAGTGTTGTTTAAGAATAAACAATGTTTGATCAAAGATGCTAGTGGCAAAGATTTGTTCAATGTTAAAATGAAGGCAAAAAGCTTTGCTTTTAATCCAATGAAGAAGGAGCAAATGGTCTTTAAATCCAAAGCTAGTGCCATTGAGACTTGGCATAAAGGACTTAGACATTTTCACCATAGAGGACTGCTTCAGATGCATTCGAAGAAGCTGGTTAAAGGACTCACAGACATTGATGATGACATGCCTCTTTGTTGTGCTTGTAATTTCGGGAAGCAACATAGGCAACCCTTTCCTAAACAAGCATGGAGAGCCTCAAAAAAGCTGCAGCTGGTTTATACAAATCTTTGTAGTCTCCAGAGAACACCATCATTAAATGGTAATCTCTATTACATTGCTTTTATTGATGATCTAACAAGAATGTGTTAGATCTTCTTGTTGAAGCAAAAGTCAAAAGTTGATGGTGTATTCTGGAAATTCAAAGCCAGAGTTGAGAATGAAAGTGGATGCATGATTCAGACTTTAAGATCTGATAATGGCAAGGAGTATACTTCAGAAACCTTTAACAGGTTTTATGAAGAGGCTAAAATTAAGCATTAGTTAACAGCATCATACACCCCTCAACAAAATGGAGTCAGTGAAAGGAGGAACAGATTCATAATGGAGATGACAAAATGCATGCTTCATGAGAAGAATCTTCAAAAAGCTTTTGGGGAGAACCTGCAAACATTGCTGTGTACTTGCAAAATCGGATTGCAAAAAAATCTATGAAGGACCAGACACCATTTGAAGCTTGGTATGGTTACAAACCTTCTTTAAAGTTTCTTAGAGTATTTGGCTGTCTTTATTTTATATTCCATAGGTCAAGCGTGATAAACTTGACAAGAAGGCAAAAGTTGGCATCTTTATTAGGTATTACACTATATCTAAAGCTTACAGGGTTTCTCAACCACACACTGGACGTGTTATTATGAGTCGAGATGTTCATTTTGTTGAAGATAAGCGATGGAATTGGGAAGACTCGACCAAGGTGAACCAGAGTTCTAGTGCACCAAACAATGTTATCATTGGCAGCATGTTAGAAGAACTTGAAGGACAATATGCTTTGGTTGATGATGCACCTGTCATAGGTACCAAGCTGTTGTCTGACATTTATCAAAAGTGTAATGTAGTTATTTGTGAGCCTGCAAGGTACCATGATGCAAAAAGCAGTCAATATTGGATGGTTGCAATGCAAGAGGAGCTTTCGATGATCAAGAAAAACAAAACCTGGGAGCTAGTTGATTGACCTCTGGATAGGAAGGTAATTGGAGTAAGATGGGTGTTCAAAACAAAACTAAATCTTGATGGTTCTGTTAACAAATTCAAAGCAAGATTTGTCGTAAAGGGATATGCACAAGTCTTTGGAGTTGACTATTCAAAACATTTGCACATGTTGCTAGGCTTGACACTGTAAGATTGTTGTTTGCTCTTGCTACTCAAAAGAAATGGAAAGTATTCTATATAGATGTTAAATATGCATTTTTGAATAGTCTTGCAAGAAGAAATTTTTGTCGAGCAGCCTGAAGGTTTTGTAAGCAGAGGCAATGAAGACAAAGTTTACTTGCTGAAAAAGGCTCTATATGGCCTAAAATAGGCTCCACGAGCATGGTACAGCAGAATTGATGATCATTTAGTGGGTCTTGGCTTTCAAAAAAGTCTATCTGAGCTCACACTGTATGTCAAACATGAAGGTACAAACACCTTAGTCATTTCTTTTTATGTAGATGACTTATTAATTACAATGAGCAGTCTTGATCAAGTTAACCAGTTCAAACTGGAGATGAAAAAGGTCTTCAAACTGACAGACTTTGGTTTGATGCCAATGTCATATTTCCTTAGCATAGAGATTAAATAAAGCCAAGATGAAGTGTTCATATGTTAAAGAAAATATACAAAGGAGATACTTAAAAAATTTCAGATGGAAGATTGTAAAGCAATGAATACTCCTATGAATCAAAAGGAGAAGCTGATCAAATATAATGGTGCTGCCAAAGTTGTTGAAGCTAAGTTCGAGAGTTTGGTAGGTTGTCTAATGTACTTAACAGCAACTAGACCTGACATCTTAAATGCTGTAAGTATTCTCTCTAGATTCATGCATTGTCCCAATAAGACTCACATGAAAGCTGCAAAGAGAGTTATCGTATAGATCAAGGGGACCTGGAATTATGGAGTGAAGTTTTCAAAGCACAGAGAATTGAAGTTGATTGGTTTCTCTGACAGTGATTAGGGTGGCTCAACTAATGACATGAAGAACACATTTGGTTACTGTTTTTCCCTTGGATCAGACATGTTCTCTTGGACCTCGAGGAACTAGGAAACTGTGGCTCAATCCACTACTGAGGCAGAATTTATAGCTACAACAGTAACAGTTAATCAAGATCTTTGGTTGAGGAAGATTCTTGTTGATCTAAACATGGAGCAATAAGCAAATCACTGAGATACTAGTTGATAACCAAGTTGTCATTGCAATCTCCAATAATCTAGTCTTTCATGGACAGACTAACCATTTCAACATCAAGTTATTCTTTGTTCGAGAAATTTAAAAGAATGGTGAAGTGACTCTTTATCACTGCAAATCTGAAATCAAATTGCAAATATCTTTACCAAACCTTTGCCACTTAGCAAGTTTGAAGATTTCAGGAAGAAACTTGGAGTTTGCAGCATCTAAACAAGGAGGAGTGTTAAGATCACGTGTTAAGATTGCTGCCACTTAGCTTTTCCAATTTAAATAAAACTCCTTTATTTTAGTAGTTTAGTTTCTCCATTTACTTGATATTTGTTACTAGATTTCCAGCATATTTTTAGAACTACTTTTCTATTTTTAGTCTTAAGTATTTGTATTTAAACCATTACGGTGTAACTCAATTCAATTTAGTCTTCAATTATTTTTTCTTCTTCAAAGCTTTCTTCTCTTCTCTCACTTGGAATCTCTCGATCAACCATTAAAGTTTTTTTCAATTCACCAACAGACATGATAGTCAAGAATGAACCACAGCAGACAACTTGAGGAAGATATTTGCAATTGTAGATAGGTACGAAATGTAGCTTGATGCACATTTGGGGTGAGGGCGCCTATATACCTCGAATTTATGGTTTATGAGAGAGGAATTGAGGCTAACCTAAAAGAAAATCAAGTTATTCTAGACATGCATCCCTCTACCTCGATACAAGGAATCTAGTAGCTAAATGAGAGGCTCATTGTCTTGCGTCGCTTCCTAACTTGCTCTACTTGGAAGTCTCTCCCCTTCTATCGATTATTCAGGACAACATGCTATACTAGAGAACCAAATTACACTTTGATCCCGATGTGTGACGATGAAGAAGCAGATTACATCCTTCAAGAAGTGAACATGGGTGTAGGAGGAATCCATGGAAAAATGTGTTATGGTATATGGATAAACAATCCACGGTTTATCTGGAGGAGAATTTGCAAGGTAAAATAGGCTATTCAAAGGATAAATATGGTGCGGTACATTGAGCATGTTAAAGTCTTTTATTTCCTATTAGATGGAACAGACCATTTTTATATGGATTATTCGTTTCTGCTGAAGCAGAAGTTGTGATACAAATTCCCTTATCATAGACGAAGAATTTTATTTATTCAATTAAGTCTGGCTTCACTGCTTCAAATTCCCTAGCTCTTTGTGGAGCATGTTTTGGAAGTTATGGCATGGCAGAAAGCTCTTTGTGGTGTTTCTCTTTGAATCATTCGTAATAAAATGAGCACTTTCATGTCAAAAAAGGAATATATATATTAACAAAGGTGGAGAAGAAAAGCCTAATAACACAATAATTAATCAGAAACTGATTAAGAACCTAAACTATGTAATTCCATATGTTCATTAATGAAAGGAGGGTTTGACGGCTTAGGCAATTCAACGTCCCTTCTAAACATTTGAACTACTTTTGTCATTGTTGGTCGTAAATCAGGTGATTCTTGAGTGCATAATAGACCAATTTGAACTACTCTTTCTATTTCTTTCATATCTTCCATCTCCTCCATGCTTTCATCTATTATTTCTGATATTGTATTCATTTGAAAATGCTTCCATGCCTGCGTCATCACCAAAAATTAGATTCTCTCTTTTGGAAACTACATATAATTAAGGTTGAAGGAGCTTACATGCACGATAAGGGTTTCATATGCGTCATCCGAGTGAAATTTGTTGTTTTCAATGCCGGTTACCATTTCTATCACAAGAACACCAAAGCTATAAACATCAACTTTCTCAGTTAATCGTCCATTGGCAATGTATTCTGGAGCCATGTATCCTCTACCACCAGACAAACACAAGATAATCAAGTCAATAATATTGCAACTGTAATTAATTTAAGACAAGCTCGTATACTGTACCCATAAGAATACTTACAGAGTTCCAGCAATGGCAGTGTTGAATATGGATCGGTCACAGGAATAAATCCTTGCTAATCCAAAATCTGAAATTTTAGGTTTAAATTTCAAGTCTAATAAGACATTGCTAGCTTTAATGTCTCGATGAATAATTCGTATTTGACAGTCAGTGTGTAGATACTCCAATCCTTCAGCTGTTCCTCTCATGATCAGCATCCTCTTTTCCCAACTCAGTTCTTTCTTCTTTGCTGGATCTTTCTTCCATGGTTTTGCACAATATTCAATTTTAGACTCTTTACAACACCGCTAATCATTATATTACATACATATATAAATTACTCAAGTTTCTGTGTAGGGCAGTTAGTTTCAATATGGTATAAAATTGGAAAGAATTTAGACCAGAGAAGTGTTGATCGCTTACCAAATAATATGAGATCAAGGCTTTTATTGGCCAAGTATTCATAGACAAGAAAGCTGTCTAAATTAGTGAAGCAGCAACCAAGGAAACGAACCAAGTTCTTGTGTTGTGCTCTACTAATAACGTCCATTTCATTGCAAATCTCATCAATTCTGTTCTTTCTACTTGCATACAGACGCTTTATTGCAATTTCTCTACCATCTGGGAGAGTTCCCTATTCATTTCATTAGATGCACATTTACAAATCTATTTCAATATTGAAATTAGAGAAAAATAATATCTAGAAAGATCGTATGTATGTGTGTAGATATATATATACCTTGTATACTTCACCATATCCTCCTTCTCCAAGCTTATTAATTTCTTCAAAATTCTCTGTTGCTTTCTGTATCGTTTCGTACTTGAACTGTAAGAACTGCATCCTCTCATCTAATAGAACATCCTCCATCCCTTTATAAGGTGAAACATACAAACTCCCCATTAAATATGATGAGATGTTAGTTAAACAAACCATTCTTAAACTTGACTGTAGGCTTTAATTTAAGAGGAAAATTACAGGTCGGGGACAAATTTAATACTTTTCAAGCCTAGACGCTATACCCATCCCACGAATGTAAAAATGACTATCAAAATATATACTAATTGTTGAGAGAAAAACACAATAAAAAAGTTTGGAATCTTCATCAGACAATCTAAGGTTCAAAATGTGCTTAAAATGAAAAAGATGAGGCATCATATAGAGTAATTGGGCGGGTTGATCTTCAATTGTAAGCATTTGATATTACCTTTAAGAACTTTTAGGCCATTCTTTCTTTTGTAAGTATGTTTCCCAACACAGATTCCAATACCAATGGCCATTAGGCAGACTGTAACAACACCCATTATACGTGAGACGAATGAAAATACTTCTTCTGCAAGAGAAGAAAACGTAAAAGTTAGCCAATTAGATGCGAGGTTATATTATAATTATGATTTATGAAATCCAATTGCTAATAACTAACCTCTGTTTTGGCCGTCGAGTGTATTAGTAAATTGAAAATCAGCATAGCGGAGAAAGCAGCCTGCGTTAAGGACACGAGCCTCCGTAGCAGGAAGACAAGACAAGGCGGAAGAAACAGCGTCGGAGAGACAAAGGCGACAAAGATCTTGGTCTAAAGTCTTCCAACAGGTAGCCATTCCATAGGCTGTGACGCCTTGTACGGTCGCACGCCTCACTGCAAAACCTCGCCAAACAGGACCCGTAATCGGCGCTTTCTTAAGCATTTCATCAAGCACTTTCTTAACAGCTTCTTTGAATGCTTGTCCCTCGTTGATATCGGTGCCGCATTTCTACTTCCATTCCACAGCAAATAAAATTAATTTCATCCAACAATAATAATATTCAATTTCAACAAAAAAATCAGGAGGAAGAAATATTACTGCAATATCTTGAGAGCTGAGAGGTTCACGGTAGAAACTATAATTATCAGCCCTAATGAAGCAACCGTCGAGAAAAACACGGCCGCCGGTACTGGGAAAACAACCGGGAATAAGGGTATTTATCTGATCAAAGCAAACAGCACAATCATCATAAGAAAGATCATCCATGCACTGCGAAATTACGTAAAGCCTATCAGGAGGCTTCCCTACGTCTTTGAATGCAAACTTGTTTCTGTACATTTCATCCTGCATGTAATCCGTTATTTTTGAATAACATTGGAAGTAATTTGATACATTTTGAACATGAACTTTTCCACATATACGAGTAACAAAATCGGTTCTTGGGTCTGCAAATGATATTTGATTATTACTCGTACAAATTGAAATCAGAATAATTGTTACAAGATACGGAATGTTTCTTGCCATGAAAGAAGATTAACAAACAAGTTGTGGTTTTCATGCCTTCTCTCCTTAATTTTAGTATATTCTATCTAAATTTTGCATTATTGTTATTGTGTTGCCTATATTTAGATGGATTCACAATCTTATCTTCTTTTTCTTTTCAATTGCATTTCTGCCTGTGGTTTGCTATATCAAGAAAATGTGCAAGTTTAGAACTGTAAATCTGTTGTAAATATTAGCAGATCAATCGATCTTAGAGTTAATTTTCTAATAATACAGCTAGATATTGCTTTTTAACTGGAAATAAGAAATTCTTTCCTGACTGGCTCAACAAGGAACTCCGGGGCTTCTGTTCAATTGCTACTCTTATCTGTACAACATATAGAAAACTTCTTGTTGTATAACCAATAAATCATTTCTTAGCAAAGCCAAAACCAACTACCCTAACCACAGTTACATAGAATTTTCAAAGAAAAAAGATTTCCTAGCTAACCAATATTTTAATGCTAGTCCTCCTCCACTAAAGACATGACTGGAACCCCCTTACTGGAAAAGCTTGTGCACCTGACTTCAAGTTCATCACCCACCTCAAAATCCCTCTTGTCATTTGTCTGCATTGTCATGAAAACATGTTGGTTTATACAAATTGTCCAACGAAAAGGTGTATAAACGTTAAGAATATATATAATTCTACAAAGTGATAAACAAATCTATTTTCTTTTATGCTTTGGAGAAGATACAATGGCAGAGAGCCAGTCACTATGTGAAACAATTGGTTACATTATTCTAAAATAATCAGACCATCCTATACTCTCAAGTAGTAAGATTATACATACCTCAAACCGATACATTCCACGAAGTCCCCCACCCAAATCAAGGACTAGTCCATGTCTTCGAATTTGAAAAACCTTGGCTGTAACTGTTGTCCCAAGGTTCAAATTTTCTGTACTCGTTGGAGTATTCTCATCAACTTTTGGCTGGTTGATTTCCGATTTTTGATTACATTGTGAAAGCTTAGATGTACTATTGGAACCCTGAGTTAGACCATATGATTTTTCCTCCTCATCACACTCTGCAACACTTCGAATAAGAACTTCTGGTGATGAAGAAATTGAATCTAGTGCACTTCCATTCATTGATAAGTCAGCCTTTGGTTTATGTGCATCTTGTCCATTCTCAAATGAGGACCTCATGTTAGGTGTTTCTTCCTTATTAGGAACAGATTTTTCAGCCACGTTATTTGCCATGGATCTGGGTTGGGGTAAACCTGCTTTAAGAGATAATTTGATGTTGCCATGGACATCCTGTCCGATGCAGGTCAAAGAAAGTTGCTGACCGACAGATAGTACATCTGAAACCTTGGAAACCTAGAAAAGAAAGAAACATATAAATTAACAAGAAAGAGAACACAGCCATCTACAAGCAATCTACAAAAGAAGAGAGGCAATACTTCAGAAATCCAATGCGGATTAGCAGAAACCTTTCCAATATATACGTTAGAAAAATATAATGAGAGGTAACATCATCAGTTATACAACAACATGTTTCTATAGCAAGGATCTAACTGTGACCCTGTCCACCCTATCTCGCAAACGTGTTTATCATGTCATCAACATCCATACACAAATATCAATATGTCGTCTAACAAAGTCACTAAATTATTAACCCTCAACTACTTATTAAACTTTTATGATCGGATATGTTTCTAGGTTTTTGGTAGAATAAGAAGAGTAATGATAAAGAACAGAGAAAAAACTAGCAGAATACAATAGAACAGAAGATTAGAGAATCCAGAAAGAAAGTCTTATGAGGCAGAGTCAATTACAAGATGCTAACCAGCTGATTATCCTTGATGAACTAACTGCTGTACTTACATTCTCATTCTAAAATTCCCATCCATTTCAAATTGTAAAAAACTAATTTACATCTAGAAATATCAGCCAACAACTAAGCAGATGTTGGATACAACCTAAAGCAACCAACTGCTTAACAATAAGTAAACTCAGTACACACCTTTCACTTTAGTCCTAAACCCATAAGTTACAAAAGCAATTCACTTCATAACATTTTACTAACTTTCAAACTGCTACTAATAAAATTCCACACATAACACAGAAAGAGAGTGAGAGTAAAGGAATTAGGAGGGATCTCCGCATATAATTATTCAACGAGATACGAAAAGGCAATACATAGACTTTGAAGATAACATATCACCATGTCATTACTTACCGGTTCATGTGACAACTCAGATATATGCAGCAGACCTTGTTGACCACCATTGAACTCAATGAATGCACCGTATTCTTTTATTGAAGTTACAATTCCCTTATAAACCCCACCAACTTCAATTTCTCGACCAATTTCATAAAATACCTGAGAAATAGGGAAATAAAATAATTGCGGACAATGAATGAGAAATATAACAAGAAAAGGACTCAAATGACAGTTAGAAAATAGACAACATGGACAGTTTAGGAAAAGACAGGTCCAATTTGTAATTATTTTGAGATGAAGCAACAGTCCTTTAATTAAAGATGTCCAGTTCACCTAACCTCCCAATAGAACTTGGATAAATACCATCTCCTTACACAAAAATGCTTTATTATATGCACAAATCTAGATTAGGATTCAGGAGCTGGTACTTCTAGGAATTCCCAAATGCAACATCTTTCTACAAAAACACAATATAATACCTCTTTGAAAGATTCTCGCAAGGAATTCATTTATCTCGAAGCAATACATGATATATTTGAAGTTCTATTAAGAGTTTCCACTAAAGCATTGACTATTAATCCACATACCAAAAGTTCTAATGCTGTTGGCGGTGAAAGGAAATCATAGTCATTATTTTGTCTAATTCTTAAGACATGTTGAAAGTGGCTGAGAAATTGTTCATTACAAGTTATTGACTTAATAACAAACTCATTTGACACAAAAAGCTACCAAAAAAAAAGCCCAATTCAGTAGAACTAAAGAGATTAAAATGGAAAAACAGAAAGAAGTGTGTGCTCAAGCATGGGAAATACCTTCTCTTGTGCCTTTTCCATTATGGACTGATTCTTGGCAAATATAGTAAGTGTCCCATCACCAACAAATAATCGTGCACCTTCATTGCGCAACAACATAAGCATTAGTGTATCTTATCATATTAATCTACTACTAAAATCATTTATAGTTTTGCAAATTTATAGCAGATATTTTACTTAGACTTTCACTCATGTAAATAAAGCGAATGCTCATGGAGTTCCATCCAAAATAATGGACAACCTGTATAAAATGGTCCCCCGGTAATTCATCCAGATACAAGAATTAATTACCACATGTTCATAAATGTTGTGATTTATAAGATCTTTGTTACAAAGAATACATATAAGGAGAAATTTAGAGATAGTTATCATTCCCTCTCCAATGAGACCATAGCAAGCTCATGTATGTTCTTGCTAGATTCCTCCAATAGACATAAAATCATGTTTTCAAAAATAAAATCCCCATCTTAGAATATGTTTAACCAACAGACAAATAAAAGGTAGCAACCACCAAGACCAGACTTTGGTTTTAAGTTTAGTTTCCAATTAGGAAGAATATAGAAAAATACTAAGCCTCTAAACTGAAATTTTAGGAATGCATTATTTCTGTTACCAGAAAACTAGAAAACAATATTTATGTCAACACGAAATATTCCCGAACAAAATAATGAGTCAAATGGCAAAACATGGTCTCATCTACCGCAAATGAAAGTAACTAATGCAGAGAGAAGCTGTAAAATTTAATATTGAAGACCCTGACCTGTTTCCAATTCAAATTTTTTTTTCTGAGCATGAAGAGGACCAACTAGCCGACGGAGAGCATCATTACTGAATTTAAAGTTAGCTGCATCATGAACAACAAAAGGTATTAAGTTGGCATTTTTAACAGGGAATCTAGCCAGTCAAATACTTGTATACAGAAAAAAAAAAATAGTAGGATGGTAGATACTGAAAATCCAACCTTGTCTAGGGCGATTACTGTCATCTTGAGTGCGTGGAGCACTAATCTCTTGTTCCATGCGATTAAGGATTAAAAGACGGCCTTTAAAAGCAGGCTCTAAACACTCACAAATTATATCTAAAGGAATTCCAGCAGGTTTTATATCTAACTGAATTGCAGTAACTCCATTACGTGTTCCGGCAATTTTGAAGTCCATGTCCCCTAAATGATCTTCTAGCCCCTGGACAAATCAACATAAAAGAACTGTTAGAAGCCCAAAAGGATTTTGGAGAATCTTCTGAAACTTAAAGTAGATATAATATGACATGAACAGAGAACCTCAAAATGGAACTCATTTTGCAGAACTGATGGGATCTTAAAACTGAAAAAAAATGTGTTCCACTATTTAATGATGAAGAATAATGAGAAAAAGTTTTGATCATCTTTCAAGGATCCTTATTGCAAGTGCAAAGTACTTATCCTGAAGGTACGATGTTAGTAATAATCCAAGCAAGCATCTTACCAAAATATCAGTCAGTATCCGGTAGTCCTTAATTTCTCCAGTGGAGGGATCAACTTCACTAATAAGACCCACAGAAACACCAGCAACATGTTCCTGTAACGGAATGCCAGCATCCATCAAAGCCATACTACCTGTCATGAAAAATAAATAGCACAATTTGTCAAACTACCCATTCTGAAATTAATAAAAAGCTTAATAGGATGGTCATATATAAATATAGATTAAAGACATTGAAATGTTCAGGAATCAGAGTTCTTCACTACTAAACTAAGAAGTCCTATTTATAGAAAGAAAGAATAATTCACATTAACTCCAGTTTTCAAGACAGATACAGGAGCAAAAAACCAGTATAGCAATAGGTCAAAAAGGATACCTCCACAAACAGTTGCCATTGATGTTGAACCATCAGATGCCATGACTTCTGAATTAATACGAACTGTATATGGAAAGTCATCTTCAGGAGGCAAAACAGCAAGCAGAGCCTTCTCTGCAAGTGTTCCTGGTAATGGTGAAGTTACAACAAATCATTTACAGCATCTAGATGCATCAAATTTATCAAGGATCCAAATCAATGCCAAAATGGAAAGACAGCAAATAGTTTAAGGTATAAACAGTGGGATCTATGCATGTTAAAGCTAGCACTAATAACTTCTTGCATAAACTGTAATCCAGTAATAAAATAAACAGGAAAGGAAAAACATCCGAGGACCCCAGAAGTTACATGTTTATGTTTTCTAGTAAGCCCGTAAACATTAATTTCTCTAAACTGAGCCCTTGAATTATTAATTTTTACAGTGAAAACTTTTTAATGGTGAAAGTAAAATTCATTAGTGATGGATAATACATAACCAAAAAAAGACGCACCCTAATAGATATACTTGAAAATATTAGAGGCATAAAAATGAGATTGTTCTTTTATACATCTCTATAAAGATGCCACTTTTGCATTTATCATGTATGGCGTATAAAAAGAAAAAAAAAGGAGGGGGGGGGGGGGGGGGGGGCCCGAATGCATTACCCCAACAATTTTAAACACCAAAAAACAGTGATTATAAAAAAAATTTCCAAAAAAAATTTGTCCCCACAAAAAAAAA
>CANUEY010426223.1:0-33754 GCA_948099555.1 Croton setiger
ATTTGTCTGAATAAAAAATGAACCGAAGGTTCAAATTAATGAAACTGCACCTGAACTAAACTGCTGCTAAACCATAAACCAGCACTAAACCTGAACCATTTGACCACTGCCCAGCTCAAAAACCAAGATTTCTTGAACCGTAAACCATCGGTTCACAATCCGAACCGAACTGTGGTCAGGTTTAGTCGGTTGAATACCCATTGAGTTTTGGTTTTATATTCTAAATTGTGTATTAAACAATTTGTATCATCCAGATTTATAGCTAACTATATTGTTGTTCCATATTCAGTTAGAATTGAGCCATGTGAAATTAATGCAAAAAAAAGGTTCTTTGTCTTCTTTTCATTATTGTAGTCTATCTTTCTAAAGGAACTATCTTGCTAACTCCAACTTCTTACAATATAAGGCTTATATATAAAGATCACCAAGTTCATATTTCAAAAAGAAAAAAGGAACTTATAAGTCTATCTAAAAGAGAAACAAACTATATAGAGCTTATTAGGCTTCAATGGCTCTTTGTTGCTACCCTGATATATTTACTTGGATTCAAAATCTTCCACCAATTTCTCAATGGAAATCAAATTCCATGTCAATATGTTTATGTTCTTCTAGTTCATCTCAACCATCTCTTAATCTTTCAATTTTCAGAAACCTTCAATCTTCAACTATTTCCTTATCCATAGTTGCAAATTTTAATTTAATACCCATTTCTCTTTGGACCTCAAATCCAATCAAACCCAACTTTAAATCATCAAACTTGTTAGGAAATGAAACTATTTCTTGTTTGATCATTAATCTTATTGAAGATGTTCTTGCTTTTAGTTCAAACAAGTGTAAATCTTCTTTTAAGGTTCCTAAGCTAGACTTTTCAATAGTTTCCAACTTGAAGGATGTTTTTAACTTTGTTTTTCTTACTCTTGCTTTTCTTATTTGTATATATGAAGCTCCATCTGATTTAAGGCCTGAGTGTCTTGACAATCTTAAGACTCAATTGACAAATTGTAAGGTAGGAGATGCTTTTAAGGTGTTTTTGAAGGTTATAGGATCGAATCTCGAAGAACAATGGATGCGCTCGGTTAATCTAGCTATAACGAATTGGATTTCAGAGGCTCGAGCTATGAATCAAACTCTTAAGACTCCTTCACCATTATTTTCATACTCAGTTTCAACATTTGAGTTGTGGAAAGTTCAGTTGTATTGTCCTATAATTGCCATGGATGTTGAAAGTGCAAGTAACGCTTTAAGTGATGAAAGACTTGGTTTCTCTCTTAAACACCACCAACTTGAAGGGGTCATCCAATTGAATTGCAAAGTCATCATTCAAGAAAAATGGGTTGATGTGATTTTGAATATTGATAACATAAGGTGTGATGTTGTTCGACTATTGAACGAGACCCTGATGGTCAAACGAGGAGTTGGGATCGAAGAGAAGCATTTTCCTTCACGAATATCCTTACAACTCACTCCAATCCTTCAAACGAACATAATAAGTGTTTCAGTGAATAAATCTTCAGATAATCCAACAAGCGAGATAGAATTTGAGAAAGGCATCGAAACTTCATTCGATCCACCCAACTCTTTCTTAGGGCTTAAGCTATCAGTCGGAGAGACAGTATCAACAAGCTTGAAGCCATGGAAATTCGAGGAATCGGTTTACGGGTATAGCACAATATTGAATTGGTTTCTTCATGATAGCATAGATGGAAGAGAGGTATCCTCATCTAAACCTTCAAAGATGGCGTTGATGAACCCAAGATCTTGGTTCAAACATAGGTACTCAAGGGCTCAGAGGCCTTTCACTAAGCAAGGAGGAGTGATATTTGCCAAAGATGAATATGGAAATGGTATGAGATGGAAGGTGGATAAAAGTGCAATAGGGAAGACAATGGAATGGGAGATTAAAGGGAGGATTTGGTTAACTTATTGGCCTAATAAATATAAAACATTTTATAGTGAAACTAGAAGACTAGAATTTAGAGAAATTGTTCATATAACCATAGCTTAATTAGGTTGTTTATACTGAAAGTATAAGAAATGTTTCAATTTTAGTACAAAACCTTGCATCAATTTTATTTGCCCAATACAAGTCATAAATGTCTATAGCTTCATTAGTATACAATAAATATTATCTAATACAAATGGAAAATTTTCAAAATTACAGTGCTTATAAATTATTTCCATGTCTAATACTCCGTAAAACTAAACAACATGGCTATGAATTTGCTGGCTTCTAATTGAACATTCAAACAGTAGATGATGGAAAGACAGAACAACGTAAATCAATCTGCAATATTTCAGAGCTTTCCACCTAAAGCGTCGAGATCACCGAGACAGAATATAGCTCATTTGTTGATACCATGAAATGACGGCAAGACTGCAATGAGTGGATCTCCATACCCAACTGCGTCTGAACCATACACAATCAAGAACAAGAAACAAAATGATCAATTCATTAATTTCGGTTAACTTATAGAACGACACAACTTTCATTAGTTCAAAACTTTTTCAAAGCCAAGCCAAGTGGTGAATCACCATGGTAGAGACTCCCGAATGGTAAATATTGTAATTTCTTAGGAAATTCGCAATATTCCCAATTGTGATGGTAACAGCTTGGCATTACAGGCTTACATGCATATTCCAGTCATAGCCAGAACCACAGTTTACAAACTTTCTCTATGGTTCAATGGTAGGAGATCCCAATTCACAACTTGTATTGAATCGATGAAATGATTATAAGAATTAGTGTCATTTGCTATATTCCAAGTATCCAACTAGGATTAGCATTGAAAAATGGCTAATTATGGATACAAGATAATGGGATGTTTAAACAATATAGATAGCGGTAGAATGAAATTGTACCTCCATCATCAAAAAGGAGCTTTAAGACTTCTCCAGCCACATCAGACTGCAAAACCATCACCATTGTAAGACACATTTATCATTCAAGAAAGCCAAATCTAAGGACTTGGAAATAGAAAGGATTACCTTTACTGGAAGTTCGGTACCAAATTGATCTAGGTATCCTATCACCTGTCCTTCTTTAATCAGATCACCCTGTAAATTGGAATTTGTATCTTTTTAGAATTAAGCCATAGTATGTTAATAACAATAATTCGACTTTGTCTGTGCTACATTGAGCTAAACCAAGACAGAGTGAATAAATTGGAAGTTCCTATCAAAATTCAAATGGAGCAAATCAGATTAAAGTTGCATCCCTCACAGTTTAACCGTCAAAATTTTGGTAAAAGTGAACAATTAACCAAACTACATGCAGTTGATATAGATGGAAAATTATGAAAATTGTACACCAATATTAGTTGCAACATCTTTATAAGGCTTCTGTGGAAACCAATAATGCACACACATGCCAATCATAGCTGCACATACCTCTTTAAAGATTGGAGGCTGTCTCTTTCCTTTTACTGTTCTATTTCTACGGAATGTGCCAACCTGGAAACAGAAAACAATGCATGAATTTGACTATGGAGTTATCCACAAACAGAAGTAATCACAAAAATTATTTGCATCAACCAAAACTGCAGCATATAACCTACCGTTGGAGAAGCCACTAGCACAAATCCAGAAGCTCCTGAAGCCTCCAAGGCAGCTAATTTGGATGAATTCCCAAAAGAAACATTTTTAAATGGAGTGATTTTCTCAGTTGAGGGTTTAGGTGCTGTAGGTGGCGGTGTGGCAGTAACTGGGGCTGAGACATCCATGGGTTTGGTTGGGATGGGTGGTGGTTCTGTAGGTGAAATGTGGGACCAAGGTGCTACTGGAGCCCCAACATTGCGGCGCAAATGCATTTCAAAGTCTCCAACCTAACACAAGAAACAGATAGGCAGCAACATAAGCAATTATCAAATACCTAAAAATTTTCAAATTACAGTACAAGGATGAGCAAGACTAACAAATTGTTAATTCTAGTTGATTCTAGACTTACAAGCATTTGCTAATCTTATCAATGAAACAAAACAATTGCTTCACAAAGAAAAGAAATATAACAGCATACAAAATTAAAGATTTACCTTCAGTTTCAGTTCAGCAATCTCTGTCTCGTCACAGACTTCTAATACCAAAGCCTGAAAATTCCAAATCAATGAAGAATTGTCAATCAACCAAAATAAAGTGGTCGAATTGAACAAAACCTCTCTACAACCTGATCATAATAATAACAGTAATGCTCATATCTAAAATACCTTATTTGCTTACTCAAGCATTTCTAAATATTCATGTTAATAATATCAGGGTCCTTGATCTTGTATTACACAACTAAAGCTATAATTGGCATCAAGTAGTTACGTAATTAAACTAATCAAAACACAAAAATGAAAAATTTTCAACACATTGTACAAATATTATTACTGTATAATAACAAATTATGTTTATCTAATAAATTAATTTAAAAATTACTAATTGCAAATAATCAACTTCAAGGATAATAATTAACAATTAAAACCTTGAATCTTTAATAATAAAGGCAAAAACAGAACTAAGAAATCCCTAAATTAAACAAAAATTTCAATTATTTCCACTGATGTAATTCAATTATAATCAAGAACAGCAACTAAAAGAGTAAACCAGACAATAAAAACTTAGCTCTTCTTCTTACCTCAAATCCATTAGGAAAAGTCGCACTTTTCAAGTTCTTCTTCTCCACCGAGCCGCCTTTAGCTCCACCATCACCTGCCATAAATTTTCAAAAAAATTTTTAAAAAAAAAAAACAACTCAATAAGAAACAGAACAAAGAAACTAAACAACTCACCATTAGATTTAACAGTAGTAGCAGCTTCAGGAGTCTTTACACATGAAACTAAAGCTACATTTCTCTTAACCGAAGAAGAAACAAGCTTGGTGCTGTTAACATTCAATCGCTGTCCATAAATATTAGCCGCTGCAAATTAAAATCACAAAAACAAAAAGCTACAGATCTCAGAAATTTGAAAGAAAAAAATTGAAAAAGAGGAGATTAAAGAGCATTAATTACAGCGAAAGGATTGAAGAACAACAGAGGACTCCATGACTGAGAATCAGAGGTTGAAGAAGAGAAAGGAAAGGAAAGGATTTGAAGAGGAAGATGTAAAGTGTGTGTATATGTAAAGTTTGGTTAGTTAAAAGAGAAGCGAAACGTTTCTGTTTGGGATTTGAGAAAAGAGAAATGTTCTTTGTAATGTCCGCCTGAGCTCCTCAGAATTTCCACCCAAAACTAAGCACCGCAAATCATTTTTCTTTCATTACAGCTTTCATTTTGTAGTTGGTGGTGCTGGTTCTTGCTAACGTGCACTTGTTGGGCTTAGTTGGTCTGGCCCGGATTAATTTGGATTGGCCCAAAAAAGGAAGAAATATGATGGTTTTTTAGTAAGTGGAATTGAAATGGGAGGGCAAATTAGGATTTCAATATAAAAAGGTATTATTGTACTTCCCTTGGTCAAAATAATAATAAATGACTTAAAAAAAAGGATAATTATTTATAGTTACATCAGACTTTGTAAAATATACTCTGAGATCACTTTATTTTAAAAATTATATCATCAGGTCTTTAAGGTTTAAAAAATTATACTATTAGGTCCTCCCGTCTAAAAACGGCGTTAATCAATTAAAATAGTCAACGATTTTGATTAAAATTTTTCAAAATGACAAAACTACCCTTTGATTTATTTAAATTGGACCATGATTTATTTGAATCAGACCATGCTAATTAGAAGTTTGTGATTCATGAGTTTGGCTTCAAAATTGTACATAATCATCATGTAAATAATGTATTGGTTTGAAATATATCAACAAGACTGATCTCAAGTGGCTCTAGTATTCAAAATCGATTCAAACCAATCCATGACAAGAACAAAATCATAATGGGTTCATATCGAAACCGGTTCGAGCCAATCTATGCCAAGAACATAAATATCATTTTCCGGTAAAAGTAACCAGTAAATGGAGAGCAAACAAGCGAAACAAGATGATATGATATCTAAAATATTCCTGTTAATGATCCATTTTAGTATCACATTACAAAATGAGTTAAAGGGTATTGATGCACAGGACATTTTTCAAAAGAAACAACTAATTTACACAGGACATAATGCAGTCATATCAAAGCCCTCTAGATTCTGCAGAATGTTTATGAACCTGGTGTAGTTACCTTGAACATCCACTGTATCAAAAAACAGCAGCAGAGAAGAAGCATCTTTTCCCAATACCTTTGAGTTTGCTCACCTTCCAATCATGGCCCTTCTTGTAACATTCAACCTATCCTCACATCAGAGAAAAATCAAGGACAAAAAATAAGCAAAAACTCTAGATAGATGAAAAATCTAAAATGAGATAGCATATACTATTTGGGTGGTAGATCCATACCGTGTTTAGTGCTTCCCCATGCTTCTTCAGGCCTCCCATCACATAGATTGAGTCTCTTATAACAAAAGAATCAAAATATCCTCGTGGCTCGTTCATGGATCCTTCCATTGTCCATATACCGACACGAGGATCAAATGCTTCTACTGTTGAGACCATATTTTCACCATTAAAGCCTCCTAAAGCATACCTGCATGCAAATCTTTCTTATTGTTCAATTTGGTCCTTCGACTTGGCCTGATTGTGCAATCTACTAATTTGGGACCTTTTTTCTTTGTCAAAATATTCCCCTCCTTGACCCATTTTAGCCAAAATAGTCCCCACATTGAATTATTTTAGCTAAATTTACCATTTTTATCTATAGTGTGTACTGAGAATTTGGCCACAAATATATATTAAATATTTAAAAACTTAAAATGATTCTCAATACACACCATGAAAAAGAAGAAAATCAATGAATTTGGCTAAAACAAGCCAAGGTGGGGGCTTTTGGGCTTTTTTTGACAAAAAAAAATGTCAAATTGAGCAATTTTCCATTTAAAAATAAAATAAAAATCACGCAAATTAATACAAGAAAAAAAAAATCTTACAATTTTTCATGCAAAACTGTTAAAGAGTGGCATCCCCTTTTCTCATTCATACTCCCAAGTTGTGTCCATGAATATTCTCGCGGATCGAATCTTTCAACTGAGCTGAGATATTTAAAAAAAATAATAATGATACAGAAATATGGAGGGAGGTAATATGAAAAATCAAGTTATTTTATATAAACTCTGCTCACTGACAGCAAATAATTAAATTATCTACTGAAAAGATATAATGAAGAAATTAATGAAAGAAAATTGCAACATACCTTAAGTAATTTCTTCCATTGTATCCACCAACAACATAGAGTACACCATTCAATTCTGAAGCAGCAACAGCAAATCGCTGACCGAACAAGGAAAATTCAAACCAGTCAGGAAAAATAAAGAGTTTCAGCAAGAAAATGCATATCTAACAGCAAAAAAAAAAAAAAGTTTAAAGAGTTACCTTCTCTAGCATCGACGGAACATGAATCCACTTTCCAGCATTTACATCCAACTTTTCAACTTCTGAAAGACATACATGAGCATTTCCACCTCCAATCGCAAATAAATTGTCGTGTAAGGAAACGCCTGCTAGTTTCCCTTTGCTTTTATTCAATGAAGGACAAGTTGACCATTTGTTGCTCATTGGGTCGTATGATTCAACTTCACATAAAATTCCAACATTTTTGCCATGTGAGTTACATTGGGATTTCCTAGGGAAGAAACCAGGCTGTAAATAAATTGAGCTGTTTGCAAACTACTCGAGGATTGCCTTGATAAGAGCTCATGACCTCACAAGCCTACTTAATAAGTCAAACCTTGGCTTGCATCGACTTATTTACAGCCTCAGAGAAAAGTAATATTTTGAGGAAGTTAAAAATATACCTGTATCATACCACAAGTCCTGAAGCCCGCCACCAATTATGTAGAGTTTACCATTTAAGTTCACTGCTGAGGGACATGGACGTGCAGAACTCATGGTTGAAAGGGATTTCTTTAGGTCTTGAAAAGGAGAGTACGAGTCCAAGCTTGTCAAAAACGTATTACCATCAGATCCTCCAGCTATAAGCACCAATTCATCGAAGTTACAGCCAGCTTCCAAAGCCCTGCATCTATCTTTCAATTGTTGAACTTCAGTTCTTGATTCAGCCTGTGTACCAGTTTTCTCTGAGGTTATAATTCCACAAAGCGGGGGAAAAAAAAAAAGATCTTTGAAAAAGAAGTTGAAGAGAGCATACCAGACAATGGTCCATATATTCAATTCTTTGATTTTGCATTTTCCAAGATTCCTTCAATTCTTCTACTTCCAGCAGTAACTTGAAGGAGAGATCCAAAGAAAAGATCAGCCATATTGAGAATAAACAGAAGGTTAAAAAGTGACTATTTCGTACTATATTTACCTTTGCTACTACAGAATTAAAATTAGAAGCTTCAATTCCAGAGGACATTGCTTCTCTATGTATATTAGCATCTTCCCCTAGATCATCTTTTATAACCATATTTGCCAAGGCTACAGGCAAGGATTCACTATTCAATTCTTCCTTCCCTGAAAAATCTTCCAAGACATTGATTTCCTGATTTACATCAGGAGAAGGCTTCCACTCTAAACAGTATTGGTCCATCACAGAAAATTCTGCTTCTGAAGATGGCAAATTCAAATGTTTATTTTTCTTTCTTGCATGTACATCATAAGAAATTTCTTGGTTGAATAAAGAACGCCATGATTTCTGAGGAGGCGAAGAAGCACCCATGCCACCATCAATAGGAGACCAGTAAGATGTACTACTACTTGGATATTCACAAACAGCCTCATGCTTATGCTTTTCCTCAACATCCTCTTTTTCTCTAGCTTTCAGCTGCTGCCTTTCTCCATTCAAACTAGGAAAAGCAGAGGAATCCTGTACATTGCTGATATTAGAGTTGCAGAAGCAAGTGACAATTCTATGTTAGATTGATCAATGTAAGTGGATATTTCACCTGAGATTGATCTGCTCTAATAACAGATGAACTACTATTTTGTAAAGCCAAAGAATAAGAAAGTCCAGAGCTCGGTTTCACACATGCAATGTCTTCCACTCGTAAAGAACCTCCATACAACATTCTCAGGTTCTGTATCACTGGTGAAGAAGAAAATAACGATACCAATTTGGAGGTCTGGTCCTTGTCCAATTCAAACCAAAATAGTTTTGGTTCATAGTAGTTTGAAGCAATTACAGGACCATATTGATCTTCATCTAATGGCTGAAATAGAGTTCTTATGCGGAACTTAACCTAAAACACAAAAGCAACATTCAATAAGTTTCCAATCATCAAATACAGAACCTTAAAACCTCTGCTGTATATACCTGCGCAGGATAATGTGTAGTCCGTGAGCCATCATCTGTCCATGCATGTGAATTGATATTCAATTGTCCATTACTGGCAGCCTCAAATATACCATGAAGCTTTCTATCGCTGTAGTTGAATAAAAACAGCATCATACCCGGAATTATTTTCTTTACATATGCTATGTGATGCATAGGCAATCCTGTTCATGAAATCAAGATTAACAGATAAATATCCAATAACATTTCAAGAGTTCATGGAGTCATGATTAGCAGAAGAAAATGATCTAAATATATAAGCAATTTTCTTCAAAGTAAAAACATAAGAAAGTTAGCCAACTAACCAAACAACTTATTTGAGAAACATTCGTTGATCGTGTGATGTGTGCAGCCAAACATTACAGCACCAAGATCACAAGTATTTAGGTTCCTCGCGGTGATGCTTTTCGTTTGCCATGGAGGCACTGTCTTATCACCCACATTGATTGTCTGAGTCTTTCTTCCGGCACCCATTCTGTTGATCCAACAAGAAGCAGGTAAATATTTCAATATCACATTTGGATAATCTTAATTCAGTCCCTATCAGAATCCCAAATTTGTAAATACAGGATTCTTCATAAATTCTTAACAAAAATAGTACCCTGTAATTTCCATAGATTCTGCATTAACCACAACGAATCATGAAATTGACCTATAGAATCAATTTCTCTATAGATTCAAATTAACTTGTAAGCGAGCTTTATAATAATAATAATAAAAAAAAAAAAAAAAAACCTGCATCAAACCACAAATGCACAAAAACCCATCAAAAAACAACACTGATTACTTCATAAAAGGGGAAAAGATGAAAACAATAACCCAACTCAAATAAAAGTCAGTTTTCTAATTACTTTCCTAGGAAGTTGCTTTAATTTTCCAATTTTTTTCGAAGAAAGTTGCGTTCTCTACTCAAGAAACTAGCAAATTGCATTACGAAAAACTAAAACGCATAAATAAAAACCTCTTTTCCTACTATTTTTTTTTTTATAAATCAGAAACTTAAATTTTTAACTAAAAATACAAAGGAAATAACCTGAAATTCTGAAATCAAGTAGCTTTGACGGAGATACAGAAGTGTACAGTAACAGGAGGAGTGTTTGTTTCTCGGAAAAACAAGGGTTTTGCTTCAAGTTACAATCTTCCCCCGGAAAAAGCAAAGAAAATTCGACAAAAAATTTTGGGTTTATAGCAAAATAGCAAATGGAGTCAGAGAAAGCAAGTAAACAGATGCATGAAGCGCGAAAGCGAAATTGATGAGAGTATATAGATAGCATGTAGATTTCTTGAAATTACGTAACTAACCCTATATCGGTTTTGTCTTTTTTGTTTGTATTAATTGCAATGCTTGTTTGGAGTAAGGATAATTTAGTAATTTGAAGGTGACAGGAATTTTATCATTTTTCTTCGTGTATATATGCATATGCATGAGAGGAATGGGAAGAGTTTATGGAGTTGACCCAACCAATTCTTGAATCAAACCGGTTTAATTGAAATTTGGGTCAATAATTTTCTAAATTAAATTTTATTTCTTGAAAAGTTTCGATTCTAAATTAAATTTTAGTTTCATAAAAGAATGTCAGAAGAAGCAGCTTATAAGTAATTAAGGTTACTTAAATGCTGCTATTAGTATTTATTATTGTGTTTTTAATATATTTCAAAGATAGAAATTAATTTCCATAAATTAGTTAAGGTATATTTGAGTTGATTTAACAATTCTAAGACAAAATTTAGCTTGGTTATGTCTAAAAAAGGTGAGGGCCAGCCAGATTATTAGACCCATTTGAGTTTGAGCTTTGAGTTTAATTAAATTCTTTTAGACTAAGCTCGATAAATTATATAGTTTTTACATATTCATCCCCACTAAAACATATAGTTTGATTGCATATGGCTTGAATAATAAATTTATATCAAAATATCATTTCCAAAAAAAAAAAAAAAAAAAAAGTATAGATGTGGCTACAGGCCAGGTTGGCCCGTTGGGCTCTTGGAAAAACCGGCTTAGCCCGCCCTCGAACCGGAATCAAAAATTTCGAACCATAACCATTATAAACCGTGAACCGTTCTCGAACCGTCAGTTAACCGGTCCGCGGGCCGATTACGGTTTAGCCCACTCCCAAACCGTGGCTTAGTGAGCCGTGGTCCGAATCATGGGTTGGATCCCTACTTCATATTGAAATTACTTGAATTGAAATCAAAACATTCGATTATGTGGTACTTAAACACTTAAAAAATCAAATTCCAAAACTTTGAATCGATATAGTTTGTTGCGAAAATCTAAGAAAAAATAATAAATTAAAATTTGATTGATACAAAACCTTTACAAAAACATTTAAAAAAAACAAAACTAATTACATCATTTAATTATTAGAAGAAATTTGAGATCATAGACTATTATCTGGAACAATACCAACCCTAGATTCTTTTCTTGAAGGTCTGATTCTTTGTTGTTGAATTACTAAAATTGAAGCAGTAGTCTTCATATCAGGTGATGCAAGCATATCTCCTATAAACCCTAATTCAGGACACTCTCTCCAATCTTCAAGACCCATAAAAAGGGCTGATTTTTGATGAAATCTTCCAACTAAAATCAAATCAAAATAGCTTGCAATTTTCCCTATACATTGTGATAATCCAACCCCATCTTTAATGGCTTCTTCTACATATATATATCTTTCATTTCCTATATGTGCTTGTTTATATTGATAAATTAGTTCAGTTTCTCTTTTTCTTTCTATGCTATTTTCATTTCCAAAATGAAGAAATCTTATTACGGTTAGTATAACCTTTTCATGTTTAACCATTCTTGATCCATAGGCTAATGCTTCCGCGTCGTCGTAGCCGCCGATGAAGATGACCGCAACTTTAAACTTCTTTAAACTGTTCATTATGTTCAAAGATCCCGTCAAGGTTCCTCTATCGATCAAGATTCCGACCGAACACGGAGCTTTTTCGAGGATGTTCTTGTTCAACCGACGTATGGACGGGTGTGTTGATTCTATAGTTCCATCTATAGCCCAAAGTTTATGAAATGGCATGATTAACATGGTGGTTCTCCGGTCGACGGCGAGCCGGAAAATATCTATATGCATGGTATGATACTCAGAAATTGAAGTAAAAGATTGGACATTTGTACATCCTAGGTTGTTTTGTTCATACTGTCTTAATGCATTAGCAATTTTGGTTGTGGCAAGTGCTTCATTTTGTTGGGGATTGTTGTAGTCATTTGAGAGAAGAAGAGGAGCGTTACGGCCGACGAGTTCGACGAGTATCATAGCTATGACGGCGATAGGGCTGTCCATGGTGGCATTAGAAACTTCTAGAAGGTTTACTATGGTCGGAACATTCTCAGGTTTGTGGATACATACTTGCATTCGGAATTCAGTGTCGGGTTTCATGTGTTGGATTGTGTTTCTTCTAAAGGGTTGGCATTGTTTTGTTGGATCATAGAGTCTTCTTACTAATGGAGTTATAATTGCTGTTGTTACTATCACTGACATTACACAAATTGTGAATTCCCCTTCATGCAAAATCTGAAAATTAAGAGTTTAATTAGTACGTAGAATCTTATAATAATTTACCGAAATTAATAAAATTATACTAAAATTATAATAATAATAATAATAATAATAATAATAATAATAATAATAATAATAATAATAATAATAATAATAATAAATAAGGAAATGAGGGAGAATATTTCTACCTAAATTCCCCTATTAGAATTTTTAAATTATATTTCTCATAAAAAATTTAATTTACTCAATTATCTTTTTAATTTTGAATTTAATTAGTTAGATTTTAATTGCAAATAGTATTTTTCAAATTGAAAATTTAAATTATTATTTATTAAGTGAAATTAAATAATACATTTCATATTATGATTATTATAATAATCCTATTTTAAATTTATTCGACTTTACAACAATGTGATTATATTTTTTTAAGAATATTTTTACAAGAATAGTTGATGGTTGGAATAAATTATTGTATTTTTATAATTCAAATAAGTAAAAAGTTAAAAATATATTCAAAATTTTCAAGTAATTAAATAATAATACTATTATTATAAATAATAAATTTTTATAATTTATATTTTGCAATGAAACACGTTTATAATAAAATTTATTAAATTAATGACTGGAAGTATAAATATAAAATATTGTATTACTATAAATAATAATTATAAGAATATAATAGATATTTTTTTTTTAAATTTGTTGAATGTAGTTTAATATTTTTATAATTTATTTTAATGAATCCAAATATCATAGTCATACTAAAATCGTATATAATTCATACAAATAATTAAAAATATTATATATAATTTAAAATTATAAGTAATATGAAAAATTAATAAATATTATAATTATATGAAACGAATATATTGCATGGCAATAACATAAAATATGCAAAAAAAAAAAAAAAAGAATTATCATACCTTGTTCTCCTTCCACAAATTGTAGATTGTAAGTTCCAAAATGCCCTTAGAATTCAAAATCATTCCAAGCACAAAACCATCCTTTAGAGGAATATGCATAAACATTCCAACAAACATTATTGTAATTGTCTTCACTGTAATAGCCAAAACAACCACTACTCCAACAATAACAATTTCCTTAAAATCAACCTTGTAAATATTTGTTTGCAAGCCACTCATTGCAAGGTAAGAAGGGTAAAAAACACTTGTAGTAAAAGTGTCAAGTTTGGCCACCAAAGCCGCCCCTAACGGCGGCCCTTCCGGCACAACGAGGCCGAAAAGCGTCGGTCCGAGAATATAATGTTGCCCTATAATCTCACTAGTAAACGCTAGTGAAAGAGCTATAACCAGAACTACAAAGATATACTTTTGATGTATAGGTCTACCAGTTGGTATTTGGGCAGCAAGGTTTATCAAAACTCGCCTAATCATAGCCAAAATTACGAAAACTAATCCGAAACTGGTGAAATATGCCCAAAACATCATAATTTTATTTTTAAGAATCTTCTGATTTGTTGCGAATGAAGTTGTTACTGAAATAAGATTAAGAATGTCTGAAAATACTGCTGTGGCAAGGGACAATCGGCCGATGTCGGTGTTCTGTAATTTAAGCTCACTTATTACATAATAAACAACTGAAATACCTGTAAATCCTTGAGAAATAGCAATGGCGGTTAAGCTACTATGAAGATTAGCATCCATTTTAATATATTTCTTGAAGATGACTGAAATTGTGATAGAAAAAGTTATTGTGCAAAGAAAAGAAGAAGTTGCTATAAGCATGGCGGCTTTTTTGGGTCTTAAAATCATTGCAGGATCAGTTTTAACTGCAATTAAGAAATGGTATAACATATTTCCAAATGCAGCCACTGTTGCTAAGGTCATTCGACTTTCGTAGGGAAATAAGGTTAGTGTCCATTCTTTATGTTGTCCTAATAAAGATGGCCCTAGTATAATTCCTGCCTGCAAAAATTAATTAATTAATTAATTACGTTGTTAATTATTAATTAACATGCATTAATGATAAAATTTAAATATCCAAATTTCAAGTTTTCTAATTGAAGCTATAAGCCTCATCAAATTAATAACCCTAAAAATTTACAATGACACAAAAATGTATTGCTACGTAAATGTAAATCAGATTAAAAAACGTTAATAATAGAAGGTACACCGTGAATCATTAAAACAAACAAAAAAAAGGGTTGAAAAAATGAAGACGTACGATAATATTAGCCACGACGCTGGTTTGACCAAGATGATGAAGCCAAAGATGAATAAATTGAGAGATTAAGGCAATAACCACAAGTTGTAACGAAAGAAGAGCAGCAGGAGCTATTACATATCCTTCTTTCCAAATTGTAAATGATCTGAAATACCTCATTTGGGTACATGCCATTGTGTCCACCATTAAAGCAATATCCTCGTCGGTATACGACATCGTTTATTGAACTACAAGAATCGAAATTTATGAAGAATGAATCAATTTTTGTGAAATAAAAGTTAATAAGAATGAATTAGAAGAAGAAGAAGAGAAGAAAATTTTTTTTTAAAATAATTTGGAATTTTGTTTTATTGAATCAAAAAGAAAGAAAAATATTTATTTGAAATGAATTTAAGCCAGAGATATAATTTGGGAGTTTGACTTTCAAGTCAAGGTTTGTTATTATTAAAAGATCATATGGTAACCAAGTTTATAGCTACCAACAAATATCTTTTGTGTACAAAAGAAAATTTATTCTGTGTTGTCTTCTAAATATAGGTGCTCGTAGCCCGCTAAGCTAGACCTAATCTTGTTTACATCTGATCACCGTAAAATATTACTGACAAACATTTTCATCCTTTTTAAATATTGAATCTTCGTTAAAGAGTAAGAATATCGTACCAAACACTTGTTGATCTGGTTTTAGAAATTTTGTTTAGAGAAAAATATTTGGAGCCTCCTTATTGCTATAATTTGGTGAACTCACACACTTATCTACACCATGGTTCCATATCTTTCGAGCTGAATGACACAGAGAAAGCCTCACGGGCTAGTGGCTAAATATTCATAAATTTTTTATAAATTGTTCATATTTTATTCATAAAATTTAAAAAATATATATATATTTTTGAGCTAAAAAATTTTAAAATTAATTTATTAGAGCCAAAAAATTTTAAAAAAATATATATGTAAGTCCAAATTTCCTAAATATAAAGGGAGTTATTTTAAAAAAAGTCCAATAATTATCCTTTATCTTTAAAAATAACTAAAAATATAATATTATTTATGGAAAAGGCCATATTACAATTTATAAGGACAAAATATACAAACTAATTATTACTTCCATTTCATAAAAATAGTGACATTTTCTTCTTATACAACATTTTCTCTTTACTCTTTATTTTTTTTTGTCACGTCAATTTTTTCTCTTACATAATAATCATTACACTACTTACTAGAGATAATATAAACATTTTATAAACAAATTATTATGTAAAATTAAAGTTTCTCTATTATTTATAAAAATTATTTTCATTTTTCGATGTGAGACCCGGAAAATGAATTTCCACAGACCGCCAACAGTCGAACCGGACCGAAAATTTTCAGAAAACAGTGCCGAAAACGATCTAGTTTAGCACAGGAGATGCTCGTAAATGATTTTTCGATTAATTTTCTAACAAATAGTTTAAAGAAGCTAATAACCCAACTTAACCATCTAATCATTTCTAGCACATACCCATATATTTACCTTGAAAATAGAAACAAAGATCTTGAAATCTTATAAATCAAATTTGAAAAAAAAAAGGTAACATTTTTTTTTTCTTAATTACAAATAATTAGTTCAAAATACTACTATGATTAGCTTGTAGGATTTGTTGTTGCACAACCATGACAGAAACAGGACTTGTAATATCTGGAGAAGCAAGCAAATCTCCGATCGGTCCGAGCTCTGGCAATTCAGTCCATTGTTTCAACCCTGAAATGGCTTCCGGTTCTGATTCATGCAGACGACCGACCAACATCAGATCATAATTCGCATGAATGGATTGAACAATAGCTGCAGTATCTGAACCATCTCGTACCGTCTCTTCCATATAAACAATACTAGAGTTCATAGCCATTTCTAGCTTCGCTGCTCTCAAAGATTCATTATCAAGCATAGTTTCCCAACGATCATGACCATGGTTTGAATTTGGAGTCATAAAACAAATGACAGAAAGTTGAATATTAGGGCTTTTCGCTATTCTTAAACCATAAGCAAGAGCTTCTCTATCATCAGGACCTCCTATAAACAGTACACCTACCCTGTACTTGGTCGTCTGCGCGATAATCGATGAAAGACTTCGATTTTCACGGCGATCGATGAGGATTCCGACGGAACAAGGTGCCCTTTCTAGTACATTATTATTTAGGGCTCTTAAATCATTACTACTTGACACTAATTTCATCTTGTTGTTCCATTTTTTATGGAATGGAAGGATTATAAAAGAACAACCTTTTGTAAATGCAAGCCAACAAATGTCTTCATGCATTTGTTTGATCGGCGAAATCGCGGTGTAGCAATTCACCTGTGAAAGATTTTTATGTTCTAATTTGAAATATCTGAAGACATCAACAATGGATTGAGTGTGAGATCCTTCATAATCATAAGAAGTAATTTGACCTAATTGATGATTAATTAAAATAGGGTTTGGTCTTCCAATTAGATCTTCTAAGCATAACCCAGTAATGCAAAGAGGAGTTTGTTTCGTGGGGTTCGAAATTTGGAGAATCTTCATTGCTGCTAAAGCTTCATCTTGTTTTTGTGCACAAACCAAAATTCCAAGTTCTGAATCACTTGGAGAATATTGGACACTCTTTTTTACATAGCCTATGTATTGTTTTTTTGGATCATAGAGCAATCTAATTAATGGTGCCGAATACGATGCTAATAGACATATTAAGAAAATCCCACTTGCGCTGTCCAAATCATTCGACTGAACACACAAAAAACCAATCAAAATCAGAATCTGAATCTGAAATAGTCGTAGTGATTCTGAATCAGAATTCAGAATCACTACGACTATATCGGATCTGTTCGAAAAAAATTAAATATTTGTGTAGCATTCCACTGTTTAAAAAACTATTAGCTATTGATGAAGTTTTAGATATATACCTCAAGTGGAGTGTAGCTCAAAAATGTACCAAATTCCACATATCCTTTTGTACTAAGGAGTAATGTAAGAGCAAGAGCTTCTTTATACGAAACCTTAACCAAAAGTACCATAAAATATGTTGCTACCAGCTTGAATAAGTGACCAATTAGGGAAATTTTGAAGTTGTTCATATCTTCAAAATGTACAAAAAATAACCAAATGTCAAACTTGGTAGCACATAATGTTGCCAAAAGTGGCATAAATAACCCAGTAACCAGCACATCAAGCCTTGAAATTAGCATTGTTGCTAATGGAGATCTTGGTGGTATAAGTAACCCTAGTAATGTCGGACCAGATAAATAATCGAATCCAACTGTATCTCCCAAAGACGATAAAATCAGAACCATCGCCATTACGAAAGTAGTATACAGTTCGTTCATCTGTTTTCCTTCTGGGGTTTTTTTAATGAACCAATAAATCGCTCTTCGTAATACAATCAATATGAACGAATAAAAAAGAAGAGCAAAAAATAACGAATTCAATCCCAAATTAACTGCTGTTGTGAATAGATATACTTGAAAATTCCCAATTGAGTAGAAAAAACTTAGCACATCAACAAGCAATGTGCTTGCTAAGGCAATATGACCTAATCTTGAATTTGTAATGTTAAGATGCATTAAGATAGAACTAACATTCACAAATTGGCTATTACACATTGTCCTAAAATATAATTTTGAATTGTTAATTCTTGCACTACTCCCTGGAAGAGTCATGGGTACTTTTGGATCAAATTTGACATCAATTGTATTTGCCATTGTATAAGGGAAAACAAATACTAAAACCCCTAAAATATGGCATCTTTTTCCTATTTTCCTTACTAAACTTACATCCATTCTCACTGATTCTAAGAATACATAGAATATAAAACCAGTCTTTAGAAGTGAACCAAATACTTGATTTGGTACTGGTGGAAACATTTTTCCTGATTCTTGTGGAAAAAATTGTCCCAGAAATGATGGTCCTAAAATAATGCCTGCCTGAGTCACGTGAACAAAAAAATTTAATTTTTGTTAGTTCGCGTTAAAATATTTGTAAACTCGTACATTATTTTTATCAAAATAACAAAAACTAATATTAGAGTAGAAGCAGCAATCCCCATAAACGATGAACGAAGATGATAAATCGAGGAAGAAGAAGACTTCTTCCTCGATTTATCATCTTCGTTCCTCATTTCTGCAGATTTCAATGGGGACCGCTGCTTCTGCTCTAATAACTAAAAAAATTAAGGTCTGATGGGATGAAATGATGGGGGAGTACTTCTCCCTAAATCATAAGTCTCAAATTCGAGCCATCCCTATATAGACGCTAATCAATCGATTCAGATACGATGATGATGGGTCGAAAACTAGGGTAAATGATATTAATCATAAATGCAAAACAAAAAAGAATGATCAAAATGATAGATTACCAAGACATGGGATGTAATTCGAGGAAAATGAAGACTTTTCATGAGAAAATGGAAGGTATGAGCAATGAAGATCATCAAGAGCAATTGAACTTGGAATCGGAAAAACGAATGTTGAAGAATGGTTTCTCCATGTTTAACATTCCATAACCCATCCGAATTAACTCTAACATAATCAAAACAAGCTCCACTTACATTAACAATGGATTTAGCATTGCTCATTCTTCCTAAATCCTTCTTTGAAATTATAAATTTTCAAGAAAAAAGAAAAAGAAAATATAAAAAGAAATCAAAAGAAAGGAAACATGAATTTAAAGAGGATGAATATAGTTATGAAATAAATATTTTTCCAATTTATTTTTGACCAAAAAATCTTTGCCACTAATTAGTCTCATTTTGGCAACTAATGTTTGTTTCTTTTGTAGTTATATACATATATATATTTAGACTAAATACATAATAATTTTCGGGGTAATATGTTTGGATTTCTATTATTTTTCTTAATAAAAGGACAAATAATTGAATTTTAATTATTTATATTATTAGAAAAACTTAGCTATAATTTAGTGAGTAAATTAATTTCCTTTGTTCAAAGGAAATTATATTGTTTTCTTCGAATTAGGTGTAATTTATTACGTCTTTGCATGTGAAAAAATCGTCAGTTAATCGTATCCCCAAATTTATGAGTATATTTTTAAAAGGAAACCAATGCTATATTGTTGTTTTCTTATATGAATCAGAAATTTTGGTTGTTGTAAAATAATGAGAGTAAAGCTTAATAAATTTAGTTAAGTTAATAAGGTGATGGGGTTGAAATAAGGTTAAGTAATCCCATTTCCATGGTCCCTCTAATAGAGTCTCCTCCAAGTTCTAAGAAAGATGTCACTAAAGAGAACAACTCAGATGGAGTTGAAATCAAGGAAGAGGCTACTGAGCATTAAGCAGAAAAGTGTTAGGAAAATCACTACTACGGTGGTAGAATCCTATTCTGATTAACCATGTTGAACATCATGTAGAGCAAGGAGATGGGGTCGCTCAGCAGTAAGGATCCTGTAATAGGCCATCGGTGGAGTCTCATACAGTAGACTCCTAAGTTTGTATGTTCAGAAACTTGTGTAAAGTTGTTGCTTAAGAATGAAAGAATCTTTTCTCTTGAAATTTTTCTAAGTCCTTTGATTGTTATCTTTTGTTGTTTCCTTATATGAACAAGGTTTTTTGGGTGATTTGTCAATTATACTTGTTAGGGTATTATTAATATTATTAATATATGTACGAGAATTTTGAAGAATCGTTTGAATCTTTAGTATAAGTTAATGTAAATAATTTTTAAATATTACGTAAATGACAAATTTTTTATTATGCTATAAGAAAATACACGTATTTCCATATTTTTCTATTAGTAATTATGCATATTTATCAGTAATTTTAAGATATAAAATCAAATAATTAAATGTATTTCTCTTTAAATTAAATAGCCATTTTTTATGCATCTTAAAAGCCAAGGCTTTCTGGTTACATTCAATCTTATTCCAAAGAGAAAAAATTACTTAAATCAAGAACCAATCAAGAATTAAAATAGAAGAAAAAAGATCAATCTATTTAATTCAAGATATTGCTTTGATCAACTCTAAAGACTTGTTCTTGAATCACTAAAACTGAAACTACATTTGAATCATCAGCAGAAGCTAAAACATCACCGATTGGCCCTAATTCTTCAATCTCTGACCATTGTGCTAGTCCTGACAATGCTTCTTGATTAGTTTCATGGCGGCGACCGACCAAAACAAGATCACAGTTTCCTTGATAAGAATGAACAATGGTGATTGTATCTGACCCATCTCGTACCGTCTCGTTTACGATGATAATGTTCGAATTCTCATTCATTTCTGCTCTTATCTTTCTCATGCATTCATTATCAAGCATGTCCTCCCAAGAATCTTGGGCTGAACTAATGTCTTGAGCAAGAGAAAGGTTTACAATTGTTAGTTGAACTTTTTGGCTTTTTGCCATTCTATATCCATATGCTAGGGCTTCTCTATCATCTCCTCCACCAATGAAGAAAACAATAACCTTATATATCTTGGAAGCATCAAAAATGGAGGACAATCCTTTTGATTTTCGGAGATCAATAAGAATCCCGACGGAACAAGGAGCTCTTTCCAACACACTAATGTTCAAATTCCTTAGATCATTATTGTTGGACACTAATTTCCCATTGTTGTTCCATTTCTTGTGGAATGGCAATAGGATGAAAGAACAAGACTTGTCAAACCCGACCCAACAAATGTCTAAGTACATTTGTTTGAGCGGCGAAATCGCGGTAAAAATGTTGATTTGAGCTGATTTTTTATACTGTAACTTGAAGTAGTTGAAAATATAAATAATGGGTTGTGAGCAAGAAGATTTTGACGCAGGACTTGTACTCTGTCCTAACTGATGGTTAATCATTATAGGTGTGTCATTACCGATCATGTCTTGTAAACAAAGTACATAAATCTTAGTTGGATTTTGTTTTGATGGGGTAGAGATCTCTAAAAGCCTAATTGCACCAATTGCATCTTCTTGCTTATGTGCGCATACCAAAATCTCTAATTGAGCTTCATTAGGAGTATGTTGGATGCACTTCTTAGTATACCCTATATAATGCTTGCTTGGATCATATAACATTCTAATTAAAGGAGGTGCATAAGAAGTCAACAAAAAGATCAAGAAAACCCCACTTGTGCTATCCAAATCCTTCGTCTCAAGAGGTGTAAAGCTCAAAAATCTCCCCATCTCATAAGTTCCTTTCATGTTCAAAATTAGGGATAGAGCAAAAGCATCTTTCGAAGAGACATTAACACAAAGCACCATAAAGAATGTGGCAATCACCTTAATAAAATAACTTATAAATGCCATTTGAAAATTTAAAGTATCCTCAAAATGATTAAAAATTTCCCAAAGATTCACTTTACTTGCACAATAACTATTCAAAAGTGGCAATAACAATCCGTAAACAACCGTGTCGAGCTCCGACGTTAAATTCATCGCCAACGGAGACCCTGCCGGAATCAATAACCCTATAAGAAAAGGAGCACAAAGATAATCCAACCCTACAGTATCTCCGGTTGACGATGAGAACAAAACGGCCACCACCACTACATGAACATAAAAACCCTTCATTTTTTTCCCTTCCGGAGTAATCCTAATGAACCAAAAGCTCAGAGTTCTCATTATCCCGAAAATAAACGACATGTAAATAGCATATATAACCAAAGATTGAAACCCATGTCTTGCAGAGGTTGTATAAATTACCCTCGTCATCATAAAATCATAATGAGAATAAAGATACCTTCCTAAATCACCAATTAGGGTTGAAACTAAAGCCAGATGTCCGAGTCGGGAGTTCGTAATTTTAAGTTGCATAAGAACAACACTAACATCAACAAATTGGCTTCGAGCAAAGGCTTCAATATATAAAGTTGAAAACAAATACCTTACATCCTTCATTGCAGGTGTTATTGGAATAGTTGTATCAAAAACTAACTGTACAGAAAGCATCATTGTATATGGAAATGCAAATAACAGAGCTCCAAGAAGAAACCCTTTTTTACCCATTCTTTTTACCCAACTTGTATCCAATTTTACTGCAGATAAAAATACATATAATATATATCCAAGCTTTAATAATGACCCAAATACAAAATTTACTGTTGGAGGAAATATTAAATTTGCTTCTCGAGGCCATAATCTTTCAAAAAATGTTGGTCCGATGAAGAGACCTGCCTGAGTCACATCCAAATAATATATATATACATGTTAAATTTTTTCCTCGACTAATAATAATAATAATTAAGAAAAAATAATAATAAATAATACATTACCAGAACATCTGAAGTTAATCTTGGAAAATGATAACGCTTGAGAAAGATATGAAAGAGATGAGAAATTGTAACCAGAGAAAGTAATTGAAGCTGAAATCGAAAAAAAGGATGTTGCAGAATAGTTTCCCCTTTTTTAATGTTCCAAATACCTGGGGAATATACAGGAATATAATCGAAACAAGCTCCACTCACATTCACAATATTTTTTGGATAATCCATTGTTTATGAAAAATATTAATTTTTTTTTTGAAAATGTTGTTTATGAAAAAAATTAAAAACCCTAATTAATTGTTTAATGGTATATGAGAAAAGAAATAAATTGTTTTTATTGAATAGAGAGGATATAAAAAGGGTTTTTTTTATTTATAGTAAACCTTAATTTTCTTATCAATTGGGTTTTTTTTTTAAAAAAAGTTTGGTAACAACTCATAATTTAAATTAAAACTGCAAAAGTATACTATTTTTGGCAATTTATAAGTGAGAATCAGCATTAGATCTTAACCAGCCAATCATGCCTAACAATTTCAGTTTTTTAGCTTATTATCGTATTAGAATGATTAAACTAATTGTTTTTTAATCAGTTCGTTCAGAAAAGATTAAAATCTAAATGAAAAAGTCAATCTAAAAGTAATCAAAATCGAAAAATCAATCAATCTATATATATATATATAAGAGATGCAAAGGAATTTTCTTGCAACAAGCAATGACCGATTTCTTACGAAGCATACAGAAAAAACCGAAGGCTAAAGTGAAAACGTAAGATTGAACATATAACGACGTCGTTTGTGTAGGGAAACAGAGTGACGGAGCAATAAATGGCATCAACACAGTGCCGATTGGAAAGCAGGACAAGAGCAAATGTGGACTCTGTAAAAACGATGTCAACAACTTACGGCCTTAAGAGCGAAACGACGTTGGATGGCTGGACGGATAGATAGACTTAGACACATATTTTTCATAATAATTATTTAAAATTAATTTGATTATCCACTTCCACTAACCGACCATTGCTGTCTGAAACTCACGTGATTTGCACAAGAAACAAAGATTACACGTCGGAATTAAAGATTAGAACAATGACGAGGCACTGTACCAACTTTCCAAGATAAACAAAACAGTCCACCTAAACCTGCCCATAGAATTAAAAAAAAGTACTGTAATTTATTTCAATACCAAGGGCATTTTATTAATTCTCCACTATTTATTACCCTTCTGGATAATGTTTTCTTTATCTTCTGACTATATTCACACCATCTTCTTCTGCTGCTGCTGTATTTCAGTTTCAAAAATGGCAACATCAACTCTTAATCCCAACGCTCCATTGTTCATCCCATTATCTTATCGTACGGTGGAGGATTTCTCCGATCAGTGGTGGGATCTTGTTCACTCTTCACCATCTTTCCGTGATTACTGGGTTTCAGAATGCTATGCTGATTGTGAAACCGACCCTCTATTTACCGATTCTACACTTCCTGATGATCTTGATTCCTGCTTCTTCGACTTTGATGCTTGTATTAACAAAGGTAATTAAAAAAGACATGATTTTTGTGTTTTTTAGTTCTGTATTCTTTGAGCTTCAGTTTGGTCCGAGTCGTGGATTTCTTCAGTAACTCGGTATTTTCTTGCAGATGAGGTGGTGATGGAGGAAAAGAATCAAAATAAGAATTTGGTTTCGGTGGGGATGATGAAATGGCAAAAGGGTAGAGCTCAGATTGCGGAACTACCCAAGTTTCTGGACAAAGCACCTAGGATTGTTAGTGTCAGAGTGAGTCCAAGAACGATTCAGCAACCGAGGTAGAGTGTCTGTGCGTGACTCAGTGAGTTTGAGAATAAGAAATAACTCAGTTTCTTGTACATAGGAACTTGAATTTCATATCTTTTGCTAGTTTGGTCATTTGTAAATTTGTAATCTTCCAACTCTTTTTAGGAAAATAAAAGAAATTAACCCAAAAAAAGGAACACAAATTGAAATTATTATTACAAAAGATTTGTCTTTTACATATAATTTTAAGCACACATATCGACTTGATCCTAAGTTTTTGCTAGTTCTATTCTATCTAATTGAAGATCAAATCTCCATTTGCTAAAATTAAGATTAAAATCTCATGAATTTAGGAATTTGTTGAATGTTCTTCCCAAGTGGTTGCATTCTTGCCAATCTTTTGAATCACTCTAATGACTTCTTGTGTTGTAACATTTCCAGTCACTATAACCTTATTCAGCTCAGTATCTACATTATATGTTTCAATATCTGCATAAAAAAGGCCAAAAATGAAGTTTTTATGTAGTAATAAATCATATTTTAGTTCCTTAATATAGGAAATCAGAATCTTTAATTAGGAAAATTGATAAATCAAGAGATTGAAGATGATGGATTCTTGGATTTTACCTTGTATTTTCTTGATAGCTTTCAAGATTTTCTTGATGCATTCATCACAATGTAAACCCACTTTCAGCTCCACTACCTATTTCCCAAATTGAAACAAACAATAACATTCAACTACAAAATCAATCAATCAAATGGGTTAAAAATAGTTCATGTAATACTTACATTGGTCATTATGGATTTGACGAGAACTTGGAATTAGGAAAATTTGATTGAAGATTGATCACTAAATAGCAGAGGAGAAAGCAAGGTTAATGTTGGGTAAAGTGACTTGATGCACACAAATATATATATGTAAATATACAAGAAAGATATATAGCATTGGATTCTTTGCTTGATTGATGGGAATATTATTATTACTTTTGTTAAAAAGCCTTCTTCTATTCCCATACTTGTTCTTTTGACTTAATGAGAAGCTAAACCAGCTATCCTCCACACAAAGGGTTGGCAAAACTTGCTGCTTTGCTTTGTTTGATTGTGACCTATATTAATATATAAAGTTCCTTGTTTTTCCTTTAGCAAAGTTGTGTTCATATTCATTTCATACCCCCTTTTTTTCCTGGTTCCTTATTTAGAGTGCATGATTCTTTTTTTTGCAAGGTGATGCGGGATGATTGTTACTGATTCATTGTTGCATTGCATCGCATTACAGCTTACTAAACATAGCCGAAAAGCAAACTCTCGAGTTGAGAGAATGTCTTGAGAAAACACTACAATACCAGTGTCACCTCTCTGCACTTAGCTCTGATACCAATTGATACAAATTTAAGAAAACCGATGCCCGAAAAGCTCGTTTTCAAGGTGGGAGGGTCTACTGGGGATTGAAGAAAACTCGCATACCAAGTCTTGCAATTAGGATCTCAATATAGCTTTTCTGACTGTAATTTGGAATTTTAGGGGAGAATAATCTCTTCAATACCAGCAGAATTAATCTCTAATTAAAGCTTAAAAAATGTTTAATGGCTGCAGCTGGAAAGGCATACTTCGAAAGTCACTTTTGTTAGTGTTTATATACATCAGCAGAAAACAGATTCGGAACCTAAATTTTAGACAAGTGTGCTACCAATTTTTATGCTTTCAAGGTAAAAAATAGGTGGTCAGGTCTTTTTCTGAAAGCAACATGAAATCTTCTAACAATAGTTAGTAGTGCCATACGTAATAAAAGTGCTACAATGAAACAAATATTGTATTGGAACCAACAATGAATAACTAAAGCGTGTAAATCAACTCACAAGTCGGTGGCTAGTTCCGGTTCATTTAGCCTTCAAACCGTAGTCCGGTCCGGTTATGGCCACCTCTACATAATCGCTAAGTGGGTAGATCAACAAACAAGATGTAGGTTATAGTTGTACATTAAACATATACTGGCTTAATCCCTAATGATGTTAGAGAGTTAGTTTGAGCTGAACTTATATATATTTAATCTAAACCCATATTTAAAATTAAATGAATTAACATAAAATGTATCTATGTGAAGAATAACTTGTAGGTATCGATTGCTATTATATATTTCAAAAGTGTTAAACAATAGCTAATTCAAATATTTAGCTAATTTATTCCTAATTTTCATCACTAAATAGATTCTTTTTATTACATTAATCGAATCAAATCATGGCGGTTAACTAAATTAAGGCACAATTTAAGGTTAATACATGTGTTCATATGCATATTAAACTAAAAGAAGTTATTATTTTTTAATAATTTGCAAGAAAAATAAAAAGATAACATTATTAAGCACTTTATGATCCATTTCAGCCAACCAGAGAAACGTTAAGATTCCAAGACGTTGATACAAGTCACAACAATTTTTGTTACTACCAAATCAAAAAACGCCACGTGTTTTCTGATTTCCTATTGGCTGTTTCTTTTCTTTAATAACAGCAGCCCCATCTCCGAATTATCTTTCTTTTTCCTATCTTTTTTCTCATATAGAATTCCAAACAGGAAAAAAAATAAATAAAGCTTGAAGCTTTTTTGTCTTAGCTTGTTTAAGCTCTTCTAATCATCAATTTCCCATAATCAAAAACTGGTTAAAGATCAAATTCTTTAGCAAAATCCCAACATGGGAAATGCTTTGAGATTCCTTTATGGACATTGTTGCAAGCCTACCACTGCCGGAGATTCTGAATCTTTTGGTCATCACGGCGTTTCTGCGGCCACCGTCGGTGTTTCAGCTCTTGCCCGTGATATTTTTCACTTTGAGATCACCTCTCAGGTAATTAGATTTGAGCTTAATTTTGATCATTTTTTAGGTTCTTTATGTAATGTTTGACTTCATGGTTACTTTGCATCTAAGCTAATTATAGAATTGTGTTTAGCTAATTAGTACTAATTATTTCTTCTAATCCCAATTGATGTCTTTTAGTTATATGGGTTTTGTTAATCAATGGCTTTTCTATTATTAGGTCCCAGAAGAGCTTGGTAAACATGTGGTATCTTCCAAGAAGGCTCAAGCTAATTGGTAATTAACTAATCATAGAGTACTTAATTAAAGCTAATATTTTTTGGGGTTTTCCAAGAAAATGCTAAAGAATTATTAAAAAAAAAAGCACTTTTTCTATTATTTGTGATTTTTTTTTAGGTATAGAAAATTATTAGAGGCATGGAAAGAAGCAAAACCACCACCAAAAACACCAGAAGAAGCTTCTAGACTTGTTATTCAAACTTTGAAGAGACACCAAAAAGCAGATGTTGAGGTGAAATTTGAATTTGGGTTTCCTTTTCTTGATTTTGGAAGATCATTATAAGCCATTTTAATGGAGAAAAGATTGTTTCTTTTTTCTTGTATATTGTTCGTGCTTTTTCTTTTACAGGGTTTATTGGCTTATTATGGTCTCCCACTTCCTCATACACTTGGTCAACTTTCTTCTGGTGTTCCAACATCTTTACCTCAAGGAGTGAACTTTGAATTGCTGACTTTACCAGTAAATTACCATTTTCTCTCTCTAAAATTCAATGTTTTCGACAAATTTTCTTGAAAATGGATTTATTTTGGAAATGGGGTTTTTTAGGTGGATCCAAAAGCTGTTCCTGATGGAGACACAATTTCTGTCTATGTTAATACTTCTGATCCGAGGGAGTCTTATTCTGTTCCAAAGGATGTTCAAATGGCTGCTGTAAAAAGATCGAAAGCGCGGAGCGAAAGAAACTATGATAAGGCCGATGCACTTCATAAGAAAATTATTGATGCCGGATATCGGTTTGTAATCTTTGTTTCTACCATTTTCTGAATTGAATTCTGTTGAAGAAGTTTCAGGTTTGTAATTCTTTTTATGCAGAGTGATTAATGTTCAAAATGAGGAGATTCTTGCTAGAAAATATCGCATTCGCCTGAGGTAAATAGATCTGCTTATAAAGTACAGCATTTTGCAGCTTTTATATAATTGACTTTTAAGTCGTTTTTAATTAACGGCAAACACTTCTAAATCTGCTTGGGTGATGTTCGATAAGCAATAATGCAATATAATCATTGTTACATTGCAGTTTCAGCTTATTAAACAATCCCTAAATCAAGAATCAATTCTAAATCTTGATTATATAGATATTAACTGTATGTGGAAAGAATAGGGGAATAGATGCACCTGAGAGTTCAATGCCATATGGTAAAGAGGCACAGCAGGAGCTAATCAATCTGGTTCAGGGCAAGTCTTTAAGAATCCTTGTTTATGACCAAGATCGCTATGGCCGCTGCGTAGGTGATGTGTATAGCAATGGAATATTTGCACAGGTACTTTTCCTTCACTTCAATCAGGGGTGTTCACCAATACTAGTGCTATTTGACTTGTTGCTTATAAGTTGCTTAAAAACAAGAGGTGAGCGATTTATCAAAACCGGTTGATATGTGGCTGATAAGCAACTCCTTTACTGTCTTCTTTGTTGGATTGAGCATGTAAATACTTTAACATTCTTGTGTAATAGGAAGTAATGCTAAAGAAAGGATGGGCATGGCATTATACTGCCTACGACAAACGCTCCGAACTAGCAATGGTAAGTAAACTTTCCTTACCACATTATTTCACTTGTTTCGCCATTGCCAATATATTGCATTACAGTTTACTGAACATTTCCTACTGATCTTATCAGTGGGAGAAGGAGGCTCAGACAAAACGCGTAGGTTTGTGGGCTTCATCACACCCAGAGAAACCATGGGAATATAGGAAGAATAGAAGGGAAGGGAGATGATTCTGAAATTCACGACTTCTCGATCAGAGAAAACTAGGGACATAGAAGCCTAGCCTGTGATATTTATTTATGGCGTTGTATTTAACTCTGTATCACAAAACTGACAAGCAATGGAAAAGCAGAAATGCCTAACTTTGAAAATTTCCCATAGTTAATTAAATTTCAGAACTTTGCATCCGTATAATACAGCAAATTGAAATCGATCACAGTACCTAAGTTACTACTGTTTTAGAAAGGTCGAAATGAATAATCAATGCCTCCAGACTCTTGTTTTGTGTTGGTGCAACCAGAGAATGTGCTGGAAAAATGGGAAAAAAGAAACACAGTTCAGTACATGATGAAAGTGCCATAGCTAGTTATGATTTCATTTCATGATCTTCTTTACATTTGCAAATAAAAGAAAATCCAAGAGAAGATGAAAAATGTGGATGATTCCTTGTATAGACAAACTTAAGACAAGGGTAATAGTTATACGATCGATGATGAAAAATGCGAAGGCAAATCCCTTAAAAATGGGAGAAAATTAGAGTGTAGGTAGTTCAAGAACAACTGCGATTCAATTGGGTTGGTGACTTTAAGTTAATTACAGTCTTTATATAGACAAACTTACAACTAGGCTAATAATTATATGCTTCATGATGAAAAGGCAAATCTCAGGAGATTCTTGAAAAAGAAAGCGAAAATTAGATCGTAGATAGTTGAAGAACAACTGAGATTCAATTGGTTCGGTGATTTTCAGTTAATTACAATCTCGCGAGTAAATGAACAGCAAGAATAAGTAAAAGTTCACCTCAGATTGTTGTACGTTATCTCATCTGGTTTGCATCATCAGCTTTTGCTGCATCCGAATCCGAGTCACTTGCATCATAGCCTAAGGAAGCAAATCAAAATCAACACAATGAACAGACGAACAATAAAGGAAGTGACCCGTATAAGAACAATGGATATACCTGGAGGTTTATCGCTCACTTTCCATGCTGAAGTTCGCCTCTTTGAAGCTCTGCTAATCCAGGCTCGGCCCTTAAACAAATTTAGATAAACAGCATTCAGATTCCATAAAAAAGCATAACAAAGAGGGCAATTAAACTCAAACATAAACAATGTCTAATTATAACAACAAAAGATGGGAACAAAGGTTGCAACATTATCATGCCACTGCACCAAATTACTAACTAATCCTCCATTTGTAGTTTCAGAAACCATTCAAGAATTCCAAAAATTGAATAAAACCAGCATCAACACAAAAAAAGAAGTAGAAAAAGCACTACAAATGGAATTGGAAAATGACTAATAAGCCTAGATATGGATTAAAAGCATTCGAAAGCTTCAATTTTCTTTACAAAATCAACTTTGAAATCGGAAACCCACATTATAAAGACTTAAATGCATCAAACAATATCAAAAAAGGGTCAATTGATTAATTAAAAAGATGAAACACTACAAATGGAAATGCAAAATGACTAATAAGCCTATATATGGATTAAAAGCATTCCAAAACCTTAATTATCTTTCAAAATCAACCTTGAAAGTGAAAACCCACATCATAAAAACTTAATGCAGCAAACCAATACTAAAAAAAAGGGTTAATGAATTAATTATAATTAAGAAAGTTCAAACCTTTTGGGGATCTTTTGGAACACCATAGCCACTAGAATACATCTGACCAACAAGGACTTGCATGGCAATATCACCAGCTTTAGCCTCCTTAAGTGTGTCCTGAAACCACCGTTTCACACATTCCGAGACAACCTGTGAAAGACGAACCCGATTAACCGAACTCTCTTCCATCTTCTTCTTCTTCTTCAACTTGACTGGCTGTTGCTCCGAGGTAACTGGGACCCGGACCTGGTTCGACCTGGAAGGAATTAAACTTAGTGATTCTATACGTTTTGGCTTAGGGGAAGAGAATATTTGGGATAATGGAAGAACTTTGCCTTTTAAAGGAAGCAACTTTGCCATAAAAAAAAATACAATTTTTTTTTTCAAAAAATTGGAATCTTATCGCTGTTTTATCATTATTTTGAAAGAGAAAGAAATCGAAGAGTAATGAGGTTTATATCTTTTTTGGGTTGTTCGCTTTCGGCTTTTTTAGCACTTTTTCTTATCTGGGTTTCAATGGTGGGGGATGCATGAACATGATGGGGAAGGTTCTTTAGATCTTTCTTTAGTTCTTTGGAAGTAAGCAGATGGAAATAAGCAGAGCAGATCGGCGCGAAGTGCGGCTGGTGGAATCAATTGTGAAGAGAAGAGGCCCGTGCTAATGTGGGTCGGGTTGGGTTCAAAACCTTAGTCCAGTTAATTGAGTATCCAATTAATGGTCGAGTTTTCACTACATCGTTTGGCAATACACCCCGAAACAAGGCTGATCAAAATCATTCAAATTTCCCTAATGGTGTATCCCGCGGGGGTTTAGCCCTCAAGGCACCCATCCATTGACCTTGATACCACACATTCCTAAGGCCTCGTAGTAGTATAATAGGAACCATTGCGGACAAATAGACCCTATACAAGCATAGAATGAGCCCCAAAAGGCCGAAAACATGGCGAGACAAACAGGTCGGGACATCGACAAATTGTATAGCTAGTCTCCCTAACCCATTGTTCAGGTTGCCATTTTGTCGATTGAGCAATGCGGACCTCAGAACAGGGCTGACCAAAATCAGCAAAGAACGAAAAAATCTCTCGAACATCAATTGAAAATAAAATTCCCTTGAAATAGGGTCTTAAAAAAAAGACCCATCAAGTATCTAAAAAGCAACAAAACCCTCTAAAACTAATCTCCATTAATTTACAGAATGTTCAAAATTCAAAGCTTTGTTGAACAAGAAATGGTAAATTTATTGAGAAGAGAATTCTGCAAAATAATGCTAAAATGGGATAAATTTCTCAAAAATAAACTTTAACCAAAAAAAAAAACAAAAGGAGAAAGAAAATTTGTATTTATTTATTATTATTTGTTGTTTATTATCTTCATCATCTTCTTCTTCTTCTTCAATGGATATTCATGGCCATGGATGGACCTTTGGAATTCCTTCAGTTAGTGTTATTGGAGATGGGTATTGCTTTCCATTCCCAATGGATTTAATTGTCAAAAAGAGAATTAAAAATTTATTAATTGCTCAATTTGAAGTATTTGATCAAAGTGGAAATCTTCTTCTTCAAGTAGATGGTGGTATTTGGAGCTTGAAGATGAAAAGAATTTTACGTGATCCTGCTGGATTTCCTATTCTTACCATGCATGGAAAGGTAAACATTCTTTTTTTTTCAAGAATCTAATTACATTTATTTCAAACATTCTTCTATTCACCAAACGGGTAATAACAGTACGAACAGTAGGAATCCAACACAATACCTCCATTAATTAGGAGCTTTAATGTTGAAATTCTTGAATTTTTATTGATTAATAATGGAAAATCAATGGGAATAAATTTTTTTTTTTTTTGTTATTTTTTAAGGCATTTACATTGTGGCATAAATGGAAGGCATATGATGGTGAAAATTCAGATGAAAACAATGTATTGTTTAGTGTAAGACAATCCCATCCACTACAAATTAAGAAAGAGCTTAATGTGTTCTTGGCAAATTTGAAGAAGAAAATCCCTGATTTCCATATTTCTGGATCTTACACTTCTTTATCTTTCAATGTTTTCAAAGGTCATAGGCTTCTTGCAGAGGTAATTTTACCCTTACAATTTAATTTTTTATTTAATTTCTTTATAAACAATGAAACTAGACTGTAAACGAACCGAATCGAACCGAACAGTAATAGGTTCGGTTCGAATTCGTTTAGATATTCGTGATGTTTGAATTCGGATTCGTATTCGAATCGAACATCAATTAAAAGTTCGAATTCGATTCGGCAACTATTTGAGAATATTCGCGAACAGTTCGATTATTATTCGATTACAGTATTCGATTCAAATATTCGAATTATAGTTCGTTTAACCGATGAACTGTTTTTCAAACATTCTCAAAACAACG